>JAJOOF010000211.1:0-229287 GCA_029582545.1 Solanum lignicaule
AATTACCTAAAAATCCAAAGAAAAAACAAATATCAGAAATAATAATAAACGATGAAAAATATACGCAGATAGAGTACGTAGATTATGAATTAGAAAGTGAAGATAGCATATATGAAATATCAGAAAATGAAATGGATAACGATATAGAAATAGAATCAGATAATGAATTCTATAATATAACAAATGACTGAAACAAATATACAAATAATAAATAAAAAAGAACATCTAGCCGAAGAATCTTTAGAACAAAAAATAATATTTGATAATAATATATTTGAACAAATAAAAAGAAAATAATTAGACCTAACCATAGCAAAAATATTTGAAATACCAACAATAAGAAACTGGTTTAAACGACAAAAAGAATGGCATAGTTCTGGAAGTTTTTACTTTTTTCCTCATGTTAGCAAACTAGAAACAGAGCCATGAATGATAAGAAATATAAGAAGAAACATTTTTCGTAGGTTGAAACCATAGGCAAGGAAAGCCGTGAGGGGAGTAAACAAATTTGAGGTGTTGTTTAGGAAGAAAGTACCTTTGAAAGTACAGTGTTAGTAGTGACAGGAAAACATGGTTGAAAATAATCTAGTTTATAGTAATCTAATATGAATAATATTCATTGTGCATATGATATGAGGGAATTATTGATTAAATAGCAAAACATTAATATGACTACTTACCTACATTATGAAATGATATTAACTTATGAAACATTGATTTTATATATTCTAAAAGATATAGAAATAATTGAATTAAGAAGAATAATATGGGATAAAATATTTAACTTTGAAGAATTAGAACTAGCGACTCAAACCTGGTATGAAATAGATGAAATAGATATAGACCTAGAATGAATTAATATTAGCGATCTAGAATTAGAATACTCAGACTAATGATAAACTACGAATACCTCCAATATTGGCAAGCAACTATTGAAAATATAACCTTATTAGGAGACCTAATAAAAGAAAATATAGAAATATATCAAAGAACCCAAGATATACAATATATAAAATATATTCTAGAAAATATAAAAGAAATGATCAGATTAATACCCTTGAAAAAAGAATATTATGATAAAGCTTTCTATACCTAAAAGCGTACCCACAAAAAATAAAAGAATATTACCATAAAACATTTAACGAAAATTAATATTAAAACAAGTATAACAATATAAATTCCGCACCCCCCAAAATTTGATAAATGATCAATTCAATCAAAACTTTTTCATGTTATCAGAAGCATAGAACTATACGCTTCCTTTGACCATGGACAACTCATAAATCAGTAGCTCATCCTCTACCAATTTTCCACATCTAAATTTGATTAAGTTAGATAGAAATAATTATGTAGTGTGGAAATCACAAATTTTACCTGCTATAAGAGGTCATGACCTGGAAGGGTACGTTGTTGGATCACATAAGTGCCGTGAAAAATTCATCCCCGACAATTCAACAACTAAAAATTCACATGAATCGGTTGTGAATCCTATGTACTTAGCATGGAGAAAACAGGACAATTACTCCTTAGTTGGATTCCTTTGACTCTCACTAAGAGAGTTTTGGCACAAGTTGTGGGGTGTGCCTCATCCATGAAAGTCTGGCAAATATTAGAAAATATGTTTGCATCTCAATCGAAGGCGCGACTTATGCAACTTCTTCTTCAGTTGCAGACCACAAAGAAAGGCTCTTTGTCCATGACAGATTACCTTAAAAAAATGAAGTCTATTGCGGATAACCTTGCTGCAGCAACACAACCACTCAAAGATGACGATCTCATTCTCTACATTCTTAGTGGACTATGCCTGGATTATGATGCTTGGGTTGTTTCAGTTACCTCTAGGGCAGAAGCACTCTCCATCGCTGATCTCCATGGCCTGCTCTTTAGTCATTAAACTAGGCTTGAGAGTTTGAAGCTTATAGAACAAGGTCTTGGTCAAGTTAATTTGATAGTAAGGAATTCTAATACTAGTCAAAGAAATGAGAATGGTTTCCGCAAGAACAATACATCAAATAATAACAATGGAAGATTTGGACGAGGTTGAGGTCGTGGTCGTGGTGGTCGATATAATATGGGTCATGGTCAATCTCATAATCCCACGGGATCTTCTAAATGCAAATTGTGTAACAAATATGGACACACTGCATTAACATGTTATCATCGTTTTGATCATGCTTATCAAACAAGTTCTAATACTTAAATGGTAGCCTTTATAGCCCAACCAAATACGGTCTCTGACCCGGCTTGGTATCTTGATTCCGGGGCTAAAAATCATCTCACCAATGATCTCAATAATGTCACTATCCGTGGAAACTGCAGTGGTAATGAGCAAATTGTTGTTCGTAATGGAACAGGTTTGCCTATCTCTCATATTATTGGTAATTCTAAGTTGCTTTCTTCGTCCCGCTCACTGCATTTGAAGAATATTTTATTTGTGCTTGAAATTACTAAAAGCTTATTAAGTGTAGCACATTCACTGATGAGAACAATGTGTTTTTTGAATTTCATCCTTACTTTTATCTTGTGAAGGATCGGCCAACGGAGAATGTCCTATTGGAAAGGAGACTTGAAGATGGCCTCTACAAGCTTCTCTCCATTGGCGTATCTGATTTGTGCTCATTCAATAAACCTCAAGCTTTTCTAGTGACGAAACCATCTCTCGACGTATGGCATAGTCGTTTCGGTCACCCTTCAATAAAAATTGTTCAAAGTGTTGTTAAATCTCTCAATCTAGCAGTTCCAATGAATAAAATTTTAGGTGTTTGCGCTTCTTGCCAACAATGCAAAAGACATAAACAACCTTTTTCTATTTCAACTTCATTGTTGCTCAATCCTTTAGACCTGATTCACTCTGATGTATGGAGTCCTACTCCTTTGTTAGCATGCAATAAATTTCGTTATTATGTTGTGTTTATTGATGATTGAACCAAATATACTTAGTTTTATCCTATGTCATCTAAAAGTGAGCTATACACTATATTTTTCCGTTTAAATTCACAAGTTGAAAACTACTTTGAACGTAAACTAAAGGTAGTCCAGTCTTATTAGGGAGGAGAATATAAAAATTGCTCTAAATATTTTGAACAAGTTGGCATACTTCATCAGGTGTCTTGTCTTCACACTCATGAACAGAATGGCTCCGCCGAAAGAAAACATCGTCACATAGTTGAAACAGGCTTAGCTCTTCTAGCTCATGCATCTCTTCCTCTTCAATTTTCGGACTATGCATTCTCTACTGCAACCTATCCCATAAATCATATGCCAACTACTATCCCAAAGAATATCTCACCTTTTGAGAAATTACATGGAAAGCTCCCATATTATCAATTTTTAAAAGTATTTGGTTGTTCTTGCTATCCTTATTTGTGAACTTATACTTCTTACAAGCTTGCTTTTTGATCTTCTCAATGTATTTTTTTAGGATATAGTTCAAATCATAAAGGTTATAAATGTCTTCATGTTTCAAGTGTTCGTATCTATATTACTAGTCATGTTGTCTTTGATGAGTCTCTTTTCCCATACGTCACTTCAATTTGTGTCATCACTCCAGATCCTTCACCTTCTGTGTGCTCACCTACGTTAACCGTAATTGCTCCATGCAATACTTCTACATCCAACAACACACTTCCCCTATCAACTCCCCTTACACAACCTTGTACTCCTCTTCCTCCAAATTCCTTAACTAATATAAACCTTCCAGATTAGTTACCTCATCCACTCTTGCACAATTAACCCTCTGAACAGATTCATAAGTCCAACCCTTCCACTAGAATTAAATCTAATACCACAAATCATGCTCCTCATCACATAATTACAAGAAACAAAGGTAAAGTAACTAAACCTCAAGCCAACCTCTCCACCAAATATGCACTTCCAGATGCATCTCTTCCAATCGAGCCAACTTGTTTTACCCAGGAAAATAAGGATAAAAAATGGAAGGAAGCGATGCAAGAGGAAAACAATTTTTTCATTCAAAAAGGAACTTGGACCTTGGTACCCATATCCAATATCAAGAACATTGTTGGTAGCAAATGGATTGTTAAACTCAAACTTTTCATCCAGATGGGTCCATTGAGCATTATAAGGCTCGTCTAGTAGAAAATCGGTATAATCAGGAAGCTGGCATAAACTATCATGATACATTTAGTCCTGCTGTGAAACCTACCATAATTAGAGTTATTTTGACTTTAGCCCTGTCAAAAGGATGGTCTCTTAGCCAACTTGACAGCAATAATGCATTTTTACATGGCGAGTTACAAGAGGAGGTATATATGTCTCAACCTAATGAATTTATTGATCCGCAGTTTCCTTATCATGTGTGTTGTTTACATAAGGCATTGTATGGTCTCAAACATCCCCTTAGGGCTTGGTTTGAGAAGCTCATTTCAACATTACTTTTCCTTAGCTTTAGTAGCTCTAAGTCGGATACTTTTCTGTTTGTTCATTCATGTGGTTCCAACATTACTATTGTGTTGGTTTACATGGATGAACTTATAGCCACATGAAGTTCTACTTATTTCTTTAATGCTCTCATTCAGAAGTTGTCCTTTACCTTTGCTGTGAAAGATCTAGGAGACTTGCATTATTTTTTAGGTGTGGAGGTTATTGCTTCTCCTACTGGTCTGGTATTATCTCAAACCAAATATATTAGAGACCTTATACAACGAGCTCATATGGATGGTGCACGAACGATTTCAACTCCAATGGTCAGTGGGTTGCAATTATCCAAGCATGGAAGCACTCCTTTTGAAGATCCAACGCTATACCGAAGCCTAGTCGGAGCTCTTCAGTATATCAACATTACTAGGCCAGATGTATCCTACTCTGTTAAAAGTTATGTCAATTTATGCATTCTCCTACTATTGCTCATTTTCAAGTGATGAAGCGAGTGCTACGTTATTTAAAAGGACCTATGCATCTTGGTTTATAACTTCGACATTCTACGACATTAGTTGTCAATGGCTTCTCTGATCGGCGATCCACTCATGGTTATTGTATTTTCCTAGTGCCTAATCTGGTATCGTAGTGTTCCAAGAAGCAAAGAATTGTTTCACGATCTAATACTGAATCTGAATACCGAGGCTTAGCTGCTGCTACGGCTAAGATTACATGGTTACAACATCTTTTATAAGAATTACATGTTACTTTGCCTAAACCTCCTAAGCTCTTGTGTGACAGCTTATCTGCTACTTATCTTACTGCTAATCCAATCATTCATGCTCGTACGAACCATATTGAGTTGGATTTCCATTTTGTCAGCGAGAAAGTTGCCTTTAAGGATCTGGATGTGTTTTGCATAAGCTCAAGAGCTCAAGTAGTTGATACCTTAATTAAAAGTATACCAGCCCGACGGTTTTTGTTACTTCGAGACAAGCTCACTGGTACAACTTCATAGTTTTGCTTGCGGGGGGATGTTAGGATATCTACTAATCCTAGATAAGGAGGGACAAATTTTAAATATTTGTAAATAGTTATTGTAGATAGAGTTAAGTACTCTTTTAATTCAATTAGGACTCTAAGTCCTTCTCCTATCTTAGTATTTAATTATTGTATGTATCATTGATAAATGATCAATTCAATCAAAACTTTTTCAGGTAAGACTACACATGCACTGTGAAAGTATATAAATGTAAAAATTAGCCCATAAAAATATGACTCATCCAATCCATTTATATTTGGAAATAAGTCAATTCTTTAGTAACTCAATCTGTTTTGATCTATCCTCGCAATAACCACATATAAGGTGGATTGATATATAACTAAGCCCGCTCATATAACACCCCTAATTAAATCACTATTTGCATAGATCTTATTATTTTTATACAATTTAATTTCTCTATAACAGATTCACTTATTTGAATATATTTTTTTTACATGTATGACCAAATATTATTATAAAAACATATAACATTACATAACATGAAAATCGATTGAAATTATTCCATTCTTTAGAAATCAATAAAATGTAACTAGTGGAGGTAAAAAGGAAAACTAACCAAATGAAAGGATTAAATAAGTGACCAGCAAAAACACAACCACCAAAGACTTGTCCATGTTGTATTGACGAAAGTAGTATATTTTTTTGTTTTATTTTGAAGTTTTTCGTGTGTTGATAATATATACTATCAAGTTCATTAATATCATGTCAATTATGATAGTCAATATATAAGTATTAAGATTTGTATGATCAAAGGTTTTTTTTTTATGTATTTGTTATCTTTTCTCAAGATTTGGTGTTATTTTCTTATGAATTTTCTTAAATCAAATTTACTTTTTCCCTTTAATACTTTTCCTCTTTTGGAATTTTTTAACTTTGAAATTACTCTATGATGATTTGTCATGTTTAAGTAATCTAAGAGGATAATTTGATTGAGTATAGCATTGCATCATATCAACGTGTAGTGACTTTATTCTCTAATTTAAAATATACTTTTTTTATTTGTTTGTAGTTTATTTTAGTTACGATCCAATATGATTTGTGAAAAAATTTAACATGATGAGTTTCAAGTTTGCTTAATGTAAACTCTCAATAGAGAGATTTTCCATTAATTAAAAAGAGTTTTTATTTACTTGCCTAAAATTCTTATATTTACACCCATAAATATTTGTTATTACTAATTATAATATCCCTAAAAATTTTATATTAATTCATTGTAACACCTTGTATCAGAAAGAGGGGAAATTGGAGCTTTCTAGATGCGGCAAGAGCCAAACCACGCTGGCCACCAATGGCCCGTGTAAGGGACCATAGACTGTTGGTGTGGTCCGTAGTTGGCCTGCCAAGCACTAGTGTAGGAGACAAGAACCACGACCTAACCAACGACTGACCAACGAACCGTTGGTCAGACCACGGTCTGTGGAAGGGGCATGTGGTTTGAAGACGCAAGAACATAGTCCCAAACCACCACTCACAAGTGTGCAGGATGGACCATAGGTCCATCCACAGTCCATCGGTCGGGGTTTCGTGGTTGACCTGTTGGGAGTTATTTTCAGGGTCAGTTGTTTCTTTTCGTTATTGATTAATTCCTATACTATGTCATTTTTGCCTACATTTAGAACCCCTATATATGTCTTTTAACCCCTAAATTCACCCCATTTATTTTATTCTTCCCAATTCCCAAAAGAAAACCAATTCCTCTCAAATATTCTCTCTCTAGAAACTTCAAGAAGAAGAAGAAGAAGAACAAGGATTCACCTAGGGTTTCAAGCTAAGGTTCCAATTTCTCCATTGAAGTCTTGCGTTTGGTGTTAAGGTATGGTACTTTTCATCCATGGATTGCTTTCATCCATGGAGTCCTAAATCTCTCTATTTCAAAAGGTATAATTCCCCAATTGAGTTAGGGTTTTCATCTATGATCATGGGTTCTCTTTAATATTGATTTAAATGAGTTAATTATGATCTTCTATGCATCAATTGATGAATTACACTGCTTTTATGATGAATTCCCCTAAAAACCCATGTGATCCCTATGTTTTCATGTTATGAACTATATGTTGAAGGATTTTGATGTTAAAGGAAGAATTTTATGAAATTGAGCATGTATTACTAGTTTTAATTGAATTTATGCTGAAATCCATATCTAACCCATGTTTTCTAAGAATTGATGATTGAAATTGGGTTTTGACCTCAGGGCGGTAAATTATCGACTTATGCATTGTTTATGAAATCTATGCAAATGCATTAAGGGTTCTTTGAGAGTAAAGTGCCAATGATAGTGATGATGTTGTGTTGTGAAATGCTAATCTCACTAAAACACATACTAACATGATGTGAAAGGTTTTCTCATATACAAAGGATTCTTAGGTTGAAAGAGTTTCTCACCTAATTGAATCAATGACTAGGAGCTATCTTAATGAAACTAGCTTGAATCAGTAGGCCAAGGGCACCCTTTCATGAGTAATGAAGTCAAGTAAGAAATGACTATTCTGTGGGAATTTTTGCTTTGCACCGAGTGGATATTGATAGTGAGATGGAAGCTCTCCCGTAGTAGAGGTTGGGTTTCCAAATTAATCTCATGAGATGGAAGCTCCCCTATAGTAGAGGTCGGGTTTCTAGTAGAAATATCCTTATTCCATAACTATGTGCCCACATAGGTTGATTAACTAGTGGATCCACTTAAGCTAGAAGTTCAAGGTTCTACCTTAGGCAAGTAGAACAACCTTTTTTCGGTGTGGGGTAGACACCAGATTCCATGTTATAGTTCACATGGTCTCATGATGGTTAAGGCTAATTCCCCACAAGTAATAATGAACTAAGGTTACTCAACGAGTATCAAGTATGAGTTCAAAGATATTAAAGAAGAAGTTAGATTGCATTGACCATCATTTTTGACTTATGTTTTATAACTCTTTCATATGATGTTTAACTTGGTCAATTGCATGTCATGAAATGAAATGTCCCTTTTTAGCATGTTTTAAATGTTTTATGCATGGCTATCATACTTGGTACATTGTTTTGTACTAATGCATTCTCTTGCCTACATTTTTCCTAATTGTAGGGTCCCACAAATAGGTTTTCGAGTCTCGTAGCTAGTTGTTGAGTTCGTGATTCCTCGAGATTTAGTGAGTCCTCATGCTTTGAGGACGGAGTTATTTTTTTAATTTCTTTGTTGTATTTTCCTTTTGGACATGATGTGTGGGCTAGGCCCAATTTCATTCTATGGTATTACATGGCTATGTTGAGACAAGATTTTAGACCTCCACTTTTCATTTTATAAAATGTTTTGGACTTAGACTATTCCTTTACTCTTATTTTTCTATTTCTTATGTTATGGGAGCTAAGCGGCCTGTATGGAGTCCTTCGGGGTTTTATACACCATGTTACATCTAGGGGGTACCCCTGGGTCACGACAAATTGGATAATCAGAGCACAAGGTTTAGAATAGTCCTATGATGTCATATAAGCCACATCTTGTAGAGTCTTGTTCATGAGTATGAAGCGCACCACATTTATGAATCAGAGGCTACAAGATGATTAGGAAACTCCATTTTTTTCATTACTCTTAAGTCATGCAATATAATTTAACTCTAAAAGGTCTCTCTCCTAATCCTTATCCTATGCTCTTCGGGATATGGCTACCCGAAGAGCTTATGCTAGAAGGAATGCGAGGGACAATGCGAAACAAGAAGCTCCTCCCCAAGCTTTTCAAGTTTTGGTCAATCCTTTAGCCGAGCATGTTTCTAATGCAGACCTTCGGGCTGCTTTTTAAGTGCTTGCTCAAGGGGTGACAGCCCAAGCCAATAGAGAGGTTGTGGTTTCCGCAAGCTTAAATGTGAATTCGGTAGCTTCAAGAGTGAGAGACTTCACAAGAATGAATCCTCTGAAGTTTCATGGTTCTATTCTTGAAAAAGATCCTCAAAACTTTATCGATAAGGTCTATAAGATTTTGATGATCATGGGAGTTTCGCCGGTGGAAAAGGCGGAGTTGGCGGATTACCAATTGAAAGGTGTCGCTCAAGTGTGGTATAACCAATGGAAGGAAGGGAGACAGGAAGATATGGGTCCTCTTGATTGGGAGAAGTTTAAGGCCGTGTTCCACTTGAGATGACGGAAGCCAAGGATTTTCAGATCATTAACCTAGGATAATGGGGTATGAGTGTGAGGTAATATTCTCTAAAGTTCACTCAATTGTCTAAGTATGCTACATCAATGGTTGTAGATTCAAGGGCTAGAATGAGAAAGTTTGTATCGGGTGTGTCTGAAATGGTGGTTAAAGAATGTCGAACCACAATACTCATCCATTATATGGACATCAATCGTCTCATGGTGTACGCATAAAAAATTGAGGAAGAGAAACTCAAGGAAAATTCTAGGGAGGCAAAAAGGGCTAAGACCAGTGATGGTAATATCTCTAGTGTAAGGTCGGATGGACAAGGTCGTCAAAGATTTCGACAAAGGTTTTCCGATCAAGTCTCCTCCAATGCTCCTCCGAAGTTCAACAAAATAGGGTGTCCAACCTTAAGACTAAAAGAGTTAATGGTAGTGTATTTTCATTGCATAGGTCTAATTGCACTAAGCGTGGAAGGAAGTATGATAGTAAGTGCCTAGCCGCCTCGGATGGTTGTTACGGTTGTGTTAAAAGTGGTCACAAAATGAGGGATTGTCCAATGCTTACGGCTAAGTGGAGAGAGGGCAAGCAAGCTCCTACTAGTGGTGCGGGTTCCAATGCTCCTAAGCAAAACCGTTTCTATGCTCTTTAGACTAGAGGTGAATAAGAGATTTTTTCGGATGTGGTCACCAGTATGTTGAAAGGTTTTCAACTTGATGTATATGCTTTACTTGATCCGAGTTCTACCTTGTCTTTTGTGACACCATATGTGGCTATGAGGTTTGATGTGCTCCCCGATGTGTTGTTAGAACCTTTTTTTGTCTCTACTCCTGTTGGTGATTCTATTATGGCTAAGAGCGTCTATAAAGAATGTCATGTTTCCTTGTCCCATAGAGTTACTCTTGTTGACTTGGAAGAAATTTACATGTTAGAAATCGATGTTATCTTAGGTATGGATTTGTTGCAGTCATGCTATGCTTCTATTGATTGTATAATTCGTGTAGTAAGGTTTCAGTTCCCGAATGAGCCTATCTTAGAGTGGAAAGGGGGAAATTCTATGCCTAAGGGTCAGTTTGTTTCTTATCTTAAAGATAGAAAGATTATTTCTAAGGGCTGCTTCTACCATTTAGTAAGGGCGAGGGATGTAGATTCTGAAACCCCTTCTCTTGAGTCGGTCCCCATTGTCAATATGAGTTTCTAGAAATGTTTCCAGATGAATTTTTAGAGAAGACATCCAAAAGAGTTGAGTGAAAATGGTGAGGTCTTGACCTTGAGAGCACCTCCAATGGAGGTTTCTAGACAGAGAACTTTTGAGAAGAGAGGTGGGTTCTAATTTGGGTTTTGAAAATAATGAATTGGAAAATAGAGTTTAATACTTTTAGTACTCTTAAAAAACCATAATTAACCCAAAATAATCGTCCCTCAACTTAACTAAGTAGGAAAACAATTTACCAAACCACCATCCCCTTAGCCGAACCAAAACCAACTTTTACAGGTGTGATCCACGAACCCCATCCACGGACCGTGGATGGGTCGACGGACCATCCTGCGTGGGTGTGGTTTGTGGCTGGGGGTTAAATTTGAGGGACTTGACCCACAAAACAGGTCCACGAGTCGTGGTTTCACCTACGGGGTGTGGTCCCCCATCCGTAGGTCACCACATTTTTGGCAACATTCAAGTTTACTTGGGGTCTTGGGGGTTATGCTAAGGGTCCTCCTAAAGGACCCCTAGGGTGGTCCTTGGGGATTCGTACGTTGACGTTTAATCCCTAAACACCTCAACCTAAGTTCGGGGCAACATTCTTCCAAATGAAACCCCACAAGAACTCAAACACACACACGTTAGGCTCTAGTTTCCCCTATTCATCTTACGGGTCGTTACATTATCCCCCACTTGGGAACATTCATCCTCGAATGACACTTTAAACATATTAGGGGGTTAACGACTCAAGACTATCTTCCCATCATGCATGAAACATCCTAAACAAATGCACAAAACTAGGAGGAAACATTAACTCCACATTAATAAGCTCGATGTAACACAGGAAACTAGGAACTACATCTACAAACTCATTATGCATCATAACTTCAACATTTCTCATTTCATTGGAGGAATTACCTTCTCCAACTTAGATCATGTTCTTCATAACATCATTAAGTACATTATGCAAATTCTTCATAAAAGCACACTTAGGCATGTTCAACAATTCACCTCATGAAGTATATAGACAACTCATACTAAATGCACATCAACATGAGGAAAAAATATCATAAAAACTCATTTTCTCCTATAAACATGAATTCATCAAGAACATGCATAACATAAGGAGATTATGGAAGCACATTATCACACATGACTACAAAACATGAAACAAGCTACAATGAACTCTTGGTCTTAAGCTTGAATAGGAATAGAAAGAAAGAGATAAGGATCTTGGAACTCTCAACAACCTTACTATTCAAAATACCATCCCCACATAGGATTAAACCCAATTAAGGCTAACATGAAAACAACATAGGAACCTCAATACAACATTCATAACTTAGCCGGGTTCTACCATCAACTAAACATGACCATAAGGAACTCATTCATACTAAAGACAACATCACAATCTATCACCTCAAATCTAACAAGTCACATACCCATAATTGGCATCACAACCAACCTTTCTCCCTCACTCCTTCTAGCATAAGCCTTTCAAGTGATCAAATTCTAAAGACCATCGGATAAGGAAGAAGAGATAGACATTATAGAGTTAAACTGTACAACACGACTTGAAAAATGAAGAAGTGAGACTTTCCTAACATCCAATAGCCTCATATTCATAAATGTGGTGCGCTTCACACTATGAACAAAACTCTGCTAGATGTGGTTTGAGACATCCTAAGACCATTCCAAAATCTTGTGCTGTGATACCATGTTTGTCACGACCCAAGGCTAGCCCCTAGATGCGACACGGCGTACTTGACCCCGAAGGGTCTCATACAAGCCTCATAGCATTAATGAACATAAGAACATAGGAAAATAAGGTGGAATTTAAAACTTTTCTTTAAATACAACTGAAGTCATTTTTCATAAAAGCAAGCATAAGTCCTTACTATACTATGTCTCAAACCATCTAATACTTTGAATACAACTTTGGGACATAGCCCATACAAAGACTCTAAACATACAATGAAAGACATAAAGGGAAAATAGTGGGTTTTGTCATCGAAACTATGAGGACTTACCAAGTCCTCATCTTCAAGCTCCTTAGAAACCTATTCTTCAAGTATAGAACATCAAATCTCCAAACCCTACACTTTGGTAGAAAATGAAGAAATATGGGTTAACACATAAAGTACTAAGTATGATAGCCATGCAAAAACCATGCTTAAAATGGACATTTTCTTTGCAAATCATGCTTTATGCCAATTTGAGAAAACCTTCATGACCATGAGTATAAGAGGCATAATATAAGACATAATCAACATACAAGTCATTTCTTCACATTATGACATAATCAACATATAAACCATTACATTCAAATTAAGCCTTCACCTCAAGTAACCCTCAAGCTATACTTTGTGCAATGTATGGATAGCGTCCCATACCATAATCCACACTAAAGTACCACATTAAGGTCACCAAAAGTGAACATACCATTCAACCCTTCATCTTCACACAACACTCATACATAAGAGACATAAACATTTCGTAAGTCATATCAACACATTAGGACCAACATCTAGGACAACCCTAAGTCATACTTGTGCAATGTATGAGTAGCATCCCATACTACTACCCACACTAAGTACTCCTTTGGAGCAACCACAGACAAGGCACATTCACATTCAATAAGTCATGACAAGGAAGTAACTCATAATACAAACCAAGTATAGCATGCATCATTACATTAGACATTTAAGTCAACATTCTTCATTAGCTTCATTAAGAGCACATTCCTAAATTAGTCATTAACACATTAGAGAACTCGCTATAGCCCTCTCAAAGCCTACTCATGCAATACATGGATATCATCCCATACTACTACCACACTTCATAGAACTTCTCAAGAAACCATAATGCACATCTCACATGATGGGAATAGATATTAACCGACATAGACCATGAGAGCTAAATCATGGAATTCGGTGTCCTATGACCCACAACGAAGGAAGGTGTTCTACTTGCCTAAGGTAGAACTAAGTGTATTTAGCTTAAGTGGATCTAGTAGCTATCCTATGTGGGCACATAGTTATGGGATAAGAAAGACATTCATTGAAATTCGACTTAACGTAGGGAGAATTTCTATGTTACCATATCCACTCGGTACTTAGCCTCCATTCCCATAGAGTAGTTCATTCTCATTAACATTATTTTACTTGGGAGGGCTACTAACTTTAGGCCTACCGACCCAAGGTACATTACACAAGAAAGGGCCACCACCATTAGGTCTACCGATTCAAGGTACATTAAGGATAGCTCATTGACTTTCCAAGAAAAGGCGACCAACATTAGGTCTACCACTTCAAGGTTCATTTCACACAAGAAAGGGCAGCCAACATTAGGTCTATCGATTCGAGGTTTATCATCACATAAGTTCCTAGACTCATCATGAAGGGCCACCAACATTAGTTCTACCGGTTCATGTTATAGCCTAGAATACTTCATCATTTATTTAGGAAAGGGCTACGAACATTAGGTCTACTGATTCATGTTCATTAAGTCAAGATACATTCAACACAGAAGAAGAGGATACCTAAGCCTACCAATTCAAGATACAACATTCAAGGTCACATTCATCAATACAATAAAAGGATGCGTTAAGCCTACCAATTAAAGATACAATAATCCACATTACTTTCATTTATACAAGAAGAGGATGCATAAACCTACTAATTCAAGATATAGCCTTACCTTATAGAAACCCTTCACATTCTATCATCATCATTCATGAGTGCTAATTAAGAATATGCTATCAAAAACAACACCATTACATTCTAATCATGATCATAGTTCTTTCATTGAGATCACAATCATATACTTCACGTCATAATCATACATACATTCTTCATGAAATTGGCTTCCAAGACTTTACATCAATCATAACCCAAACATCTAAGAAATTACAATAGATAAGGGAATTAACATGATTCAATAACTAATTCAATATAAACATAAAAAATTCAACCTACTTCCATAATCAATCAATTCCCAATCTCAAATCAAAACTTAAGAATGTGAGGGCAAACATGGGTTCAAGGAATAAATCATCTTAATTCACCTTTAAAACATCAATTGAACCATGATTCATCACTTAAATTCCATTTAAAATCGTTTGGAATTGAACCCATGCATAGATTGAAAACTAGGGTTTTTGGGGAAAACTTGTAGACTTGAAATCTTCTTTGAAATTGGCTCCTTGAAATAAACTAAGTCAAGGATGAAGACTACCATAACTTTTAGAGAGGACATCCAGAAACCTTGAGTGAAAATAGTGAGTTCTTCACCTTGAGAGCTTGAATCCTTCACCTCCATTGGAGGTTTCTAGAGAGAGAACTTTCGAGAGAAGAGGTGGATTCTAATTTGGGTTTTGAAAATAATGAATTGGAAAATAGAGTTTAATACTTTTAATACTCTTAAAATACAATAGTTAATCCAAAATAACCATCCCCCAACTTAACTAATTATAAAAATATTTTACCAAACCACCCTCCCCTTAGCGGAACCAAAAGCAGCTTTTATAGGTGTGATCCACTGACTCTGGATGGGTCCATGGACCTTTTTGCATGGGCGTGGTTTGTGGCTGGGGGTTGAATTTGAGGGACTTGACCCACGAAACAAGTCCACGAGTCGTGGTTAGCCCTACGGGGCGTGGTCCCCCTCCATAGGTCACCATATTTTTGGCAACATTCAAGTTTCCTTGAGGTATTGGGGGTTATGCTAAGGGTCCTCCTTAGGGACCCCTAGAGTGGTCCTTGGGGAGTCGTACCTTGACGTTTAACCCCTAAACCACTCAACCTATGCTCGGGACAACATTCTACCACATGAAACCCCACAATAACTCAAACACCCACACGTTAGGCTCTAGTTTCACCAATTCATTTTATGGGTCGTTACACGTTTCTATGCTCTTTGGACTACAGGTGAACACGAGAGTTCCCCAGATGTGGTTATCGGTATGTTGAAAGTTTTTCAACTTGATGTATATGCTTTACTGTATCCCAGTGCTACCTTGTCTTTTGTGACGCCATATGTGACTATGAGGTTTGATGTTCTCCCTGATGTGTTTTTAGAACCTTTTTATGTCTTTACTTCTGTTGGTTATTCTGTGGTGGCTAAGAGGTTCTATAGAAAGTTTCTCGTTTCCTTGTCCCATAGAGTTACTCTTATCGACTTGGTATAGCTTGATATGTTAGAATTTGATGTTATCTTGAGTATGGATTGGCTGGACGCATGCTATGCTTCTATTGATTGTAGAACTCGTGTAGTCATGTTTCAGTTCCAGAATGGCCTATCCTAGGGTCAGTTTTTCTCCTATATTAAAGCTACAAAGATGATTTCTAAGGGTTTTTTTATGCCATTTAGTAAGAGTAGGGGATGTAGATTCCGAAAACCCTTCTATTGAGTCGGTCCCTGTTGTTAACGAGTTTTCAGAATTATTCTCAGATAATCTACCAGGTATTCCTTCTGAGCGAAAAATAGACTTCAGTATTAATCTTCTCCCAGATACGCAACCTATCTCTATTCCTCCTTACCTTATGGCTCCGACATAACTTAAGGAGTTGAAAGAACAGTTAAATGAGTTGTTGGATAAGGGTTTCATTAGACCGAGTATCTCTCCATGGGGTGCTCCAGTTCTTTTTGTTAGAAAAAAGGATGGGTCCCTTCGTATGTGCATTGATAATAGACAGTTGAACAAGGTGAACATCAAGATCAAGTATCCTCTCCCAAGGATAGATGATTTATTGTACTAACTTTACTGGGCAAGTTATTTCTCTAGGACCGATCTCCAATCGAGCTAACACCAATTGAAGGTGAAATATGATGACATTTCGAAGACAGCTCTTCGAACTCGGTATGGTCATTATGAGTTTCTATTATTGTCATTTGGGTTGAATAACACTTTGGGGAAGTTTATGGACTTGATGTATAGAGTGTTTAGTCAATACCTTGTCGTGTTTGTATCTGTGTTCATAGATAATATTTTGAACTACTCAAGGAGTGAGGGTGAGAATATTGATCATTTGAGGATTGTGTTGCTAATCCTTAAGAACCAACAACTTTTTGCAAAGTTAAGCAAAAGTGAAAAATGGTTATGGTCTGTAGCTTTCCTTAGTTATATTATTTCGAGTAAGGGCATTGAGGTATATCCTGAGAAGACGGATGTGTTCAAGAGTTGGCCTAGACCTCTAACTCCCTCGGATATTAAAAGTTTCTTGGGACTGGCCGGTTACTATAGAAGGTTTGTTGAGGGTTTTTCTTCAATTTCCTCTCCTTTGACGGCTTTGACTCAAAAGAAAGGTATGCTCATTTGGTCGGAAGCATGTGAGGAAAGTTTTCAAGAGTTAAACGATAGGCTTATTTCCCATCTGGTGTTGACCTTACCGGAAGGAATGAATTGTTTAGTGGCTTATTATGATGCCTCGAGAATTGGGCAAGGGTGTGTGCTTATGCAAAATGGGGAAGTTATTGCCTATGCCTCAAGACAACCTATAATTCATGAGAAGAATTATCCTACTCTTGACTTTGAGCTAGCGGCAATCATTTTTGCTCTAAAGATTTGGAGATATTATTTGTACGAAGGCAATGTAGATGTGTTTACCGATCACAAAAGTTTGCAATATGTGTTGAATCAAAAATATTTAAATCTTCGCTAAAGAAGGTAGCTGGAGTTATTGAAAGATTATGACATAACTATGTTCTTTATAACCCCGACAAACCTAATGTGGTAGCGAATGCTCTTAGTCGGTTATCTATGGGTAGTGTTGCTCATATTGAAGAAGAAAAGAAAGATTTGGTTGGAGATGTTCATAGATTGGCACAATTAGGTGTTCAAGTAATAGTCTACCAAAGGCGGGTTATGGTTCAAAATGGTTCCAAATCATCTTTTGTGGCGGATGTGAAAGCCAAGCAATGTCTTCATCTAATTTTTGTAGAATTGAAAGAGGCGGTACTCAAGAAGTCCATTGAGGCTTTCTCCCAAGGGGGAGATGGGGTACTTAGATACCAAGGTCGTTTATGTGTTCAAAATATTGATGACTTGAGGGAAATTTTTTTAGAAGAAGCCTATAGTTTGCGGTATTCTATTCACCCAGGAGCCACAAGGATGTACCGTGACTTATTGGAGGTCTATTGGCGTAATAGGATGAAGAAAGATATTGCAAGATTTGTGGCTAAGTGTCCAAATTGCCAACAAGTAATGGTTGAGAATAAAAAACCGGGAGGTTTGTCCCAATATATTAGCATTCCTATTTGGAAGTGGGAAGACTTGAATATGGACTTTATTATTACTTTGCCTCGCACCCGCCTATAACCTGATTCAATTTGGGTGATAGTAGATCGGATGACGATATCGATCTATTTCCTTCCCGTTAAAGTTTCTTATTCGGTGGAGGACAATGCCAAGGTATATTATGAGAAATGACGAAGTTACATGGAGTGCCTTTGTCCATTATTTCCGATCGTGGTACCCAACTCACTTCTCAATTTTGGAAATCATTCCAAAAAGGCCTTGGCACTAAAGTGAAGCTTAGCTCGGTTTTCCACCCCCAAACCGATGGTTAAGCGGAGCAAATGATCCAAACGTTAGAGGATATGTTGGGAGCATGTGTCACTGATTTCAAGGGAAATTGGGATGATCACTTGCCTTTGATAGAATTTTCTTATAATAATAGCTACCATTCTAGTATTGGTATAGCCCGATTTGAAGTTCTTTATGGTAGGAGGTTTAGGTCTCCTATTGGTTGGTTTGAGGTGGGTGAGGTTGCTCTCATAGGTCCTGAATTGGTACAAGAGGCCATGGAGAATGTTCGGCTTATTAGGGAATAGTTGAAAATGGCTCAAAGTAGACAAAAGTCTTATGCCGATGTGAGAAGAAGATATCTAAAGTTTGAAGTTAATGATTGGGTTTACTTGAAAATCTCACCCATGAAGGGTGTAATGAGGTTTGGTAAGAAGGGGAAGCTTTGTCCCCGATATGTAGGCCCATATCATATTTTGAGGCGTGTGGTTAAGGTGGCTTGAGAGTTAGATTTACCAAATGAGTTGGCAACCGTGCATCCTATTTTCCATGTCTCCATGCTTAAGAAGTGTGTTGGAGATATGACATCCATAGTTTCCCTAAAAGGATTGGGATTTGATGAGAGTCTTTCATATGAGGAAGTTTCGGTTGAGATTTTGGACCGGCAAGTCAAGAAATTGAGACACAAGGAAATAGCTTTTGGGAAGGTTTTGGGAATGAATTAGTTAGTTGAGGGTGCTATTTGGGAGTCCGAGGCCGATATGATGTCCTGATATCTTCATCTCTTTCCTTCTACTCCTATTCTAGCTTGAGGTAATGAGTTCCTCTTGGTTTGTCCTTGTTTTGGGAGTCATTTGTTTTTATTTGTTTCCATGATTTCCTTAATTGATGCATCTGTTTATATAGAAAATAAGTTTATATGATTGATTTTCCTCATGTTGTTGCCCATTGAGTATGAGTGTCTTACGGGCTTAATGAGATAAACTGATGAACATGCTTTAGATATTCTTTTTGAGAATGAATTGCATATGAGCTCCACGAGATTGTGTTGAGCATGCTTTTAGCTTGGAGAAGGTAGTTCCTCCTTGAAAATGAGTAATGTTGAAGTTCATGCATATTGGGTTTCTAGATGTAGTTCCTACTTTCTTATGATGCATTTGAGTATGTTGAGCTTGGAGTTGATGTTGCCTCCTTACTTATGTGCATTGCATGCATAATGGGCTGATAAAGTTAGTTTCACCCCTATTATGATGATTTGAGAATGTCCTAGCTTGGAGTCGATAGTTCCTCATTGGTTGTATGCATTGCATTGGAGGTTGGGTGTTAATTCCTCTCCTACTCTTTTAGAACCATTTTAATTATCATTCGAGGACGAATGGTCAAAAGGGGAAGATATTGTAACACCCCATATTCAAAAAGACCAAAAAAATAGCTTTCCAGATAATAGAAGGTGCCAACCCACGCTGGCAACCCACGGCCTGTGGATGGGACCACGGACCATAAGTATGGTCCGTGGTTGACAGCCTTGGCACTGCCTAGAAGGGTCAGAACCACGGCCAGACCCAACAGACCATCGATGGAACCATGGTCCATTGTTTAGGCTCGTGGTCCAAGACCCTCAGGATGGGTTTCTAACCACGACCAACGGACGTGCAGGATGGCCCGTCGTCCTATCCACGGTCCGTCGTCACTGGTCCGTGGTTGGGCTACTGGTAGTTATTTTAGGGGCAGTTGGGTCTTTTCCTAATTAATTAATTCCTATACTATGTCATTTTACCTATGTTTAGGACCCCTATATAAGCCTTTTAACCCCCAAATTCACCCCATTTATTTCACCCCATCATAAATACACAGGATGAACATGTATTTATGATGAAATCCATATTTAATCCATATTTTCTAAGAGTTTATGATTGAAATGGTGTTTGGACATCAAGAGCTGAATTATGGACTTGTGCATTATTTTATGAAATCTATGGAAATATTTAAAGGGTGCTTTGAGAGTAAAGTACCAACGATAATGTTGTGTTGTAAAATGATAGTCTCACTAAAACACATACTAGCACAATACGATAGGTTTTCTCACATATAAAGGGTTCTTAGGTTGAAAGACTTTCTCACCTAATTGAATCAAAGACAAGGAGCTATCTTAATGAAACTAGCTTTAATTGGTTGTCCAAAGTCACCTTTTCAGGAGTAACGAAGTCAAGTAATAAATGTCTAATCCATGGGCATTTATTCTTAGAATCGAGTGGATATTAAAGATAAGATGGAAGCTTTCACGTTAGTGGAGTCCGAGTTTCAAAGTGATCTCATGAGATGGAATCCCCCACATAGTAGAGTCCGAGTTTCCACTAGCAATCTCCTTGTCCCATAACTATGTGCCCACATAGGTTAATTAGCTAGTGGATCCACTTAAGCTAGAAGTTCAAGGTTCTACCTTCGGTGAGTAGGACACTCTTTTCGGTGTAGGGTAGACACCAGATTCCATGTTTTAGCTCACATAGTCTCATGTCGGTTAAGGCTAATTCCCCACAAGTATTAATGAACTAAGGTTACTTCTAGAAGTTTCACATATGAGTTCAAATTTTTTAAAGAAGAAGTTAGTTTACATTGACCATGATTTATGACTTATGTTTTATAACTCTTTCATATTTTGTTTTAGCTTGGTTAATTGCATGTCATGAAATGACAGGTCCCTATTTAGCATGTTTTAACTATTTTATGCATGGCTATCATACTTGGTACATTATTTTGTACTAGTGCATACTCTTGCCTACATTTTTCTCAAATGTAGGGTCCGATATTTATGGTGCTCAGTTTCATGGCTAGTTGGTGATTTGATTGATTCCAGTGCTTGGTGAGTCGTCATGCTTCAAGGACATATATTTTATTGTGTAGTTTATTTCATGTATTTTCTCTTTTGGACATGATGTATGGGCTAGGCCCGATTTCATTATATTGTATTAGATGGCTATATAAAGACATGAGTTTAGACTTCCGCTTTTCTTTTAATAAATCTTTTTGGACTTTGACTATTGTTTTACTCTTATTGTTCTATCTCTTATGTTATGAGTGCTAAGTGGCTTGTATAGAGTCCTTCGGGGTTCTATACGCCATGTTACATCTAGGGGGTACCCCTGGGTTATGAAAATTTTTATTCGGTTCCCAATAAATTACGAGGGTCCGTTTGGAGACTTTGAAAAATTGCCAAATCTGGTATTGCTGGTGTAGACCTTTAACGACGAGAAATTAGTCATTTAGCGATAAGATATAGCTTTTTGCGACCAGAATTGCTACTATTTAAATAGCAAATTATCAGCTTCATCTCTCCTTTAAAAACATCGATTTCTTGAGCTAGAAAGCACTATTTTAGGTTATTCAATTGGTGCTTCATCTGAAATTGGTGTGGTTACGTGTGGGACTGATCGGGGATGCATTGAAGGTTGCGTATTGAGGTAATGTCTGCCTGAAAAGGGATTCCCAAGTCCTTTAATGTTGCTTTTCTTGTGTTTTGTTGCATGGACTATTTTAGCCCATTTTCGAGCTTCGATTGTGCCTGTTTTCAAGGCACAATCTTTTTAGGCTATTTAGAACCTTTTGACAGAGTCGATTTCAGAATTCCCAGTGCAGGTCTTACATTCCCATTTTGAATCCATTTTGGGTCCATCTCCGGTTATTGTGATTTTTAGTGTCAAAACGTCTTTATTGGCATTGTGATCGATAATTTTATATTTTTGTGATGTTCGGAGGCATGTCTGATGCAGATAGCTTGTGTATGGTGGATTCAGAGCGCTCATGTTCATCTTTGAACAAGGCTTGGGTCGACTTTCTTGTTTGGGCTTCTTAGATGATGCCTAGTACTAATTTCATGTAATTTTGGATGGTATTTTCCAAGTATTTAGCTTTTATCTTGTTATTTTATCGTTTCTTTAAATTGTAGGAGCCTTGGGCTTATTGTAGGTGGTAGAATCCTTAGCTAAGGTTGTGACTTCACTTGTGGTGTAGATAATCTTGCTTATCCTTGTTAGGATTGATTCGTGGTGGCCTTAGACTAGGCTGGACATTAGATTCTTTACGTTGTAATTTATCACTTTGTAGTTATAGTTTACTCCCTTTAGGGCTGGTTTTGTTTCATTCTCCTTGTGATGATGCTTGTGACCTTGGTGGCTCGTCATAGTCGTGGGTTGTTCCTAGTTGTGCTAAGTCTGGGATTTTAGCGGTGTGATTACGGTAGGGGGGGTCTTCCCTTGAGTTATCTCCCCTTTTATTGATTTGAAATCTCTTCTTGATCCTTTAGCTTGTTGATTAGTGGTGGGCAAGTTGTATCCTTATTGAGCTTATTATGATATTGTTGGGCCCGAGCCATATGTGAGGACCAGTTGGATCCCAGGTTAGTTTTCTTTGCTTTTGTAGCATGGTTACACTAGCTGTATAATTATATTATTTCGAATGCTTTGTTTGAATGTTGGTAATGGCATGTATTACATTATTTTCTCATTCTAACAGATTTTGTGGTACGATCCCAGCCCATGCATTGACAAATTTATCATTTATGATGAGATACTATTTTACTCGATTTTTATTCTAAGCTTGTTTCAATAGGAGTCATATCATATGGATCACTTGACATACTAAATTTTGAGATTAGGAGGCATCAGGGGAATGCTCCATTTTATACTTGAAATATTATAGGCATGTAGGATGTCTTCAGTTTTTACATGACTAGTCGGTTGTCGACGCATTTTCATGGATGATATTGGTATTACTTGTAACACTCCGGGAAATGGTAGGTTAAAATAAAGCCTAAACGTGAGGATGCACGTCAAGAATAAGGGTTTTAAGAGTCAAGGCCTAAGGGGTAAGTGCCAGGCAAAAGGGGCAAGCCAAGGCCAAAGGCCAAGGCTTCCCCAAACTTGAGCACACTGCCTCAACCTCCACAGCCATCACCACCGCTCATCGTCATGACTACGGATCATGGGAGGCCTCATAGAGTTACATTGGCCAAAGGAGAAAAGTCTCCCAATGTCCTAGCTACTGCCTCAAACTTTACGGAAGGGACCGCGGCTCGTGGTCTTGACCACGGCTATTGGAGCCCTTCGTGAAGATCCCTTAGTCATTTGAGCTAGGGGTCCCAAAAGGCAAGGCTACTGCCTCAAGGACCACGAGAGGGACCATGGCTTGTGGTCTTGATCGTGGATCATGGAGCCCCTCGTGGTAATGCCTTGGGCATGTGAGCCTTATGAGACATTTGAGGAGCTACTGGCCCAACCTTCACGACGGGGACCACAGATCGTGGTCCTCACCACTACTCGTGAAGGGGATCGTGAAGCTTGACGGGAGTCACTAAGTGAGGGTCAATTAAGTCTTTTCCTTTTTACGTCCAATCAAAGTGAGGTCGTTTTGGGTATTTTTAGGGGTACTATATAAGTTGATTTTAAGTCGAATTCACCCAATTTTAGTCATTAATTCACAACACCCAAATAATTCCCAAAATCCTCTCCTTCACATTATTTCTCTCACTAGAAATCCTCCATTGAAGAAGAGCAAGAACTTGAAGACTAGGGCTCAAGAACTCAACTTCTCAACTCCAATTCCTGGGGAAATATTCAATCAAGGTATGGGGGTCTTGATTCATGGAAAGCATTCTTCCATGAAGCCCTACAACTCTCAATTTCAAGTTAGTATATTCTTCAAAACCTAAGGTTTTCAATCTATGTCATGGGTTCTTCCTAAAAACGATTTCAATGAGTTAATTTTCTTATATAATGACGGAATTGTTGTTTTATGCTGATTTTTTGATAAATTTCCCCATGAACCCATGAATTTCCCCATGACCCAATTTCATGAATTTTGATGGGTGTATTAATGCAAGATGAATACTATGAATTTTGTGTCTATGGTATTTTAGTTGTTGAATCTTGTTTTATCCACGCCTATTCTCACCTAATTGAATATATGAGCTATTTTATGAGTTGTACTGAATGAAGGGCAATATATTCCTTATCTCGTGTAAATGCAATTCAAGACTAATGATGTATAATTTTGGAAATAAAGCTTAGCACCGAGTGGATATGGAAAATGAGGTAGAGTCCCTCCCATCAATATAATAGGCCTGGTCATCTAAATTATTCTAATGAGATGGCAGCTCATCCGCCAATACAATAGGTCGGGTTTCTAAAAGCAATCTCCCTATCCCATAACTATCTGCCCACATAGGTCTTCCGCTAGTGGATCCACCTAAAATATATACATTTAGTTCTACCTTAGGAAAATAGGACACGTTCTTTCGATGTGGGGTTGCACAACACCGGATTCCATGTAGCTCTCATGGTTTATGTCGGTTAAGGCTATTTTCCCTACAAGACAAGATAATGAATAGGACACGAACTATACTTATGACTTCTTGATGAGTTTTACTTAGTAGTAATGGGAGTGTGGAAATTCACTTTTACATTGCACAAGTAGACATTGAAAGGGGTTATGGGATGTTTTCCTATGCTATGATAAGATATGAATGTATGCATGTATGTTGAATGGATTGTGGCTTTGGATGACTTTCCTTATGTTCAAGTTAATGTACATGACTATTTCTTTGTCTATGAGTATTGACTATGATGAGGTCTATGTATGTTATGTATGACTAGGGTGGCCTCAAATGAGTACTTAGTGTGGTTGGTATTATGGGATGTCAATCATACATTGCACAAGTATAGCTTAAGGTTACCAAAAAAAGAAGGTTCTATTATGTTACAACGTTCTTACATGAAAAATGTTATTATGACTTATGTTTTACATTGAAAGTGCATGGTCATTCTCAAACTTGGAAATGCATACTTTGAAACCAAAATGTCCTTTTTATCATATTTCAATTATTTTTATGCATGCTTCCATACGTAGTACATATTTGTGCTAACCCCTATTTCTTCTACATTTTTTTAAAATGTAGGTTTCGGCTAGGTGAAAGGTACTTCCTTTCTTGACAGAGGCTTGGATTGCTTATCTCCAAGACTTGTGGTAATTCCTCATGGTTCGAAGACAAGATATCATTCACTTCTAGTTTCTTTTCTTATAGACTACTTTTGAGACCTTTGATTGTGAAGGGATGTGACCCTATTGATAGTCTATTGTAGTAGATGGTTAATGAGACAATGCCTAGATTTCATTTTTGGTTTTATGAAAAAGACTTTGATTGTAAAAATTTTAAATTATGCGTCATTTGTATTTCCTATGTTTATGTATGTTAAGGACTTGTATGATACCCCTTTGGGGTCAAGTACGCCGTGTTGCATCTAGGGGGTACCACTGAGTCGTGACAAACTTGGTATCAGAGCATAAGTTTTTGCGAGGATTTTAAGGTTGATGTCTCATAATTCACGTCTAGTAGAGTCTTGTTCATGAGTGTGAAGCATGCCACACTTATAAATGAGAGGCAATAAGGTGTTTAGGAAAGTTCACTTCATTTATTACTCTTTAGTCGTGCTTTAGAGTCCTAACTCTGTGAAGTCCCTTTTCCTAACCTTTCTCTTGTGTTTATAGGATATGAATACAAGAAGGGAGAATGCAAGGAGGATAGAAGAAGAGAATGTAAATGAGGGAGTTCCTCCCCAAGTTCCACAAGAATATAAGGGGGTTATGACAAATGTGGAAATAAGGGCGGCTCTCAAAACATTGACTCAAGTCATGACGGCCCAAGCACAAGCCATGACAACTCAAGCCCAAACCATGATGGCATAAGCTGATAGGGAAGTTGGTCCCCGTGTGAACCCTTGTTTGAGCACCATGGCTTCAAGGTTGAGAGACTTCACAAGAATGAGCCCTCCTATGTTCTTTGGTTCCGAAGTGAATGAAGATCCTCAAGAGTTTATGGAAGAGGTCTACAAGATAAATGATGCTATGGGGGTGACTTCTTTAGATAAAGTCGAACTAGCCACGTGCCAATTGAAGGATGTGGCCCAAGTGTGGTATACTCAATGGAAGAATAATAGGACGGAGAGAGCGGGTCCCATAAATTTGGAGGCATTCAAAACTACATTCCTTGATAGGTTCTTTCCCCAAGAGAAGAGGGAAACAAAGGTGGAGGAATTTATCAATCTTCGTCAAGGAGGTATGAGTGTCCAAGAATAATCCTTGAAATTCACTAAGTTGTCCAAGCATTCCCCATCTTTGGTGTCTAATCCTAGGGATGAGATGAGTCGATTTGTGATGGGTGTGTTCGACTCGATTGAGAAAGAATGTCGTGCCACAATGCTCCATGATGATATGGACATCTCACGTCTAATGGTTTATGCTAAAAAATTTGAGAAGTCAAGGCTTAGGAACAAGAATAGAGAGGTAAAATGAGGAAGGACTGATGATGGAAATTCTTGTAAGGGTAAATTTGAGGGTCAAGGTAGACCAAGGTTCAAGAAGTGGCTTTCCAACCAAGGCTCCTCTAGTGCTCCAAGGGTCAACAAAGATAGGGTGTCTAACCCTAAGCCTCAAGGAAGAAATAATGGTGAATCTTCCATGGAGAGGCCTACTTGTGCCATGTGTGGTAAGAAGCATGATGGTAAATGTCTTGCCAGCATGGATGTGTGCTATAGTTGTGGTAAGAGTTGACATCAATTTTAAGATTGCCCAACACGTATGGCCAAAGGAAGAGATTATAAGAAAACTCATCCTAGTGGTTCCAACTCCGATGCTCCCAAAAAGAACCGCTTCTATGTTCTTCAATCCCGAGGTGACAAAGAGAGCTCCCCGGATGTTGTGACCGGTTTGTTGCAAGTCTTTTCTATTGATGTATAAGCATTATTAGCCCCGGTGCCACTTTATCTTTCGTTACTCCTTTTCTGGCTATGAAATTTGAAATGCTCCACGATGTGTTAGAAGAACTTTTTTTGGTGTCTACCTCGGTTGGTGACTCGTTAGTGGCAAAAAGAGTCTATAGGAGTTGTCACATTTCTTTGTCCCATAAACTTACCTTGGTTGACTTAGTGGAGTTAGACATGTTAGATTTTGATATGATTTTGGGTATGGATTGGTTACATGCATGTTATGCCTCTATTGATTGTAGGACTCGAGTAGTAAAGTTTCAATTTCCAAATTAGTCTACTTTAGAGTGGAAGGGGGGGGGGGGGAATTCAATCCCTATAGGTGAATTTATTTCTTGTCTTAAAGCTAGGAAAATGATCTCTAAGTGGTGCATTTACCATATTGTTAGGGTCATGGACATTGAGTCCGAAACCCCTTCCTTAGAGTCGGTCCCCGTGGTAAGTGAGTGTCCGGAAGTTTTTCCCGATTATTTGCCCGACATTCCTCCCAAACGGGAAATAGACTTTGGCATTCATCTCTTGCCGGATACGCAACCTATTTCCATTCCTCCTTATAGAATGGCTCCGGCCGAGTTGAAAGAGTTGAAGGAGAAACTGAAGGATTTGTTAGACAAATGATTTATTCAACCAAGCATATATCCTTGGGGTGCTCCGGTATTGTTTGTTAAGAAGTAGGATGGGTCCCTTAGAATGTATTTTGATTATCGCCAACTAAACAAAGTGACCATAAAGAATACGTATCCCCTTCCAAGGATCAACGACTTGTTTGATCAACTCCAAGGGGCTAACTATTTCTCAACAATATATCTTCGTTCGGGTTACCATCAACTAAGGGTAACATGGGTTGACATTCCCAAGATGGCCTTTAGGACTCGGTACGGTCACTATGAATTTGTGGTGATGTCATTTGGGTTGACCAATGCCCCGATGTCATTCATGGACCTAATGAATAGAGTTTTTAGGCACTATCTTGATATGTTTGTGATAGTATTTATTGATGATATTTTGATCTAATCAAAGACTGAAAATGAGCCCATGAACCATTTAAGGATTGTATTGCAAGTCCTTAAAGACCACCAATTTTATGCGAAGGTTAGTAAATGTGAGTTTTGCTAAGATCTGTAGCCTTTCTTGGTTATATTGTGTCGAGCAAGGGTATTGAGGTAGATCCTAAGAAGACGGATGCAGTCAAAGGTTGAGCTAGACCTCTAACTCCTATCGATATTAGATGTTTTTTGGGTTTGGCCAGTTACTATATGAGGTTTGTTTAGGGTTTTTCCTCCATTGCTTTTCCGTTGACGACTCTTACTCAAAATAAGGCTAAGTTTCAGAAGTTGAAGGCTTGTGAGAAAAACTTCCAGGAGTTGAAAGATAGACTTACATTCGCTCCGGTGTTGACCTTACCGGAGGGTACCGATGGTTTCGTTGTTTAATGTGACACCTCTAGAGTGGGTTTGGGACTTGTGCTTATGCAACATGGTAAGGTGATTTCCTATGCTACAAGGCAACTCAAGATCCATGAAAATAAATATCCAACCCATGATCTTGAATTAGCGGCGGTAGTGTTTGCTTTGAAAATATGGAGACATTATCTATATGTGCATATTGATGTGTTCACCGGTCACAAGAGTCTCCAATATGTGTTTAGCTAATAAGACTTGAATCCCTAACAAAGAAGGTTGTTAGAACATTTAAAGGATTATGACATGAGTGTCCTTTACCACCCCGGGAAAGCCAATGTAGTTGCGGATGCTCTAAGTCGATTGTCCATGGGTAGTGTGGCCCATGTTGAGGATGAGAAGAAGAAGTTAGTTCGTGATGTACATAGGTTGGCCCGGTTTGGTGTCCAACTAGTGGATTCCACCAAGGATGGTGTCATGGTCCATAGTGGTTCCGAATCATCCTTTGTAGTGGACGTGATGTCCAATTAATACATTGATCCCATATTAATGGAGTTAAAAGAGTCGATAATCAACAAGTCCGTTGAGGCTTTCTCTCAAGGGGATATGGGGTTCTTAGGTACCAAGGTCGATTATATGTTCCGGATGTTTATGGCTTCAGAGAGAAATTTTTTTATATGAAGCCCATGATTCGCGGTATTCTTCATCCGGGAGCTACCAAGTTGTAGTGTCACCTACGAGAAGTCTATTGGTGGAATGGTATAAAGTAGGATATAGCGGGTTTTGTAGCCAAGTGCCTGAATTGTCAACAGGTTAAGGCCGAACACTTAAGACCGGGAGGCTTGTCACAAGATATAGATATTCCCACTTGGAAGTGGGAGGACATGAATATGGATTTTATTGTGGGGTTGCCTCATATTCGAAGGAAACATGATTCTATTTGGGTCATTTTTGATAGAATGACAAAGTCCGCCGACTTTATTCCCATCAAGGTTTCATTTTCGGCGAAAGACTATGACAAATTTTACATCAAGGAGATAGTGAAGTTGCATGGGGTTCTCTATCTATCATATCAGATCGGGGTACTCAATTTACTTCACACTTTTGGAAGGCATTCCAAATAGGACTTGGTACTAAGGTCAAGCTTAGCACGGCCTTTTACACTCAAACTGATGGTCAAGCAGAACTCACCATTCAAACTTTAGAGGATATGTTGAGGGCATGCATTATATATTTCCAAGGTAATTTGGATGGCCTACGATTGATTGAGTTTGCCTACAACAATAGTTACCACTCAAGTATTATCATGGCTCCCTTCGAAGCATTGTATGGTAGGAGGTGTATATATCTGGTTGGGTGGTTTGAAGTGGGTGAAATTGATCTAATCGGTCCCAAACTAGTTTATGAGGCCATTGAGAAGGTCCGACTCATAAAAGACAGGTTGAGGACAGCCCAAAGTCGGCAAAAGTCTTATGCCGACAATAGAAGAAGGGATCTAGAATTTGAGGTTGGTGATTGGGTCTATTTGAAAATCTCACCTATGAAAGGTGTGATGATGTTTTGCAAGAAGGGGAAACTAAGTCCCCGGTATGTAGGCCCATATCAAATCTTGAAGCGTATTGGGAAAGTTGCCTATGAATTAGACTTGCCTAATTAATTGGCTCCGGTTCACCCAGTGTGTCATGTTTCTATGCTAAAAAAGTGCATTGGTGATCCGGTAACCATCATTCCTTCAAAGTGTTTGGGAGTTGATGAGAGCCTTTCCTATGAAGAGATTCCGGTAGAGATTCTAGATCGGCAAGTTAAGAGGTTGAGAAACAAAGAAGTAGCTTCTATTAAGGTTTTATGGAGGAATCACTTAGTTGAGAGTGCTACATGGGAGGCCGAATACTATATGAAGTCCTGCTATCCTCATCTTTTTCTTACTACTCCTATTCAAACTTGAGGTAGGTAGTTTTCTCGAGTTTGGTGTTTTGGAAGTCATATGCATGTGCTATGAGTGTTCTTTCTAATTTTCTTAAGATATGCATGTTTTTGTGAGAATTCATATTTGGCATAAATTGTGTTTTCATGATTTCTATGATCCTCATGTTAATTTGCATTTTAGTTTGATGATTGCATATTTGAGTTCATGAGATGAATTGATGAACATGCTTAGCTATGCTTTTGATGGAATGACATATTTGCTCCATATTGTTGTGTTGAGCTTGGTTTGAGTTGGAGAAGGTAGTTCCTCCTATGATGATATGAAGTGATGAGTTTTGTGCATAATAGGGTGTGGATGTAGCTCCTACTTTCTTGTGTTGCATTGTTTATGTATTGAGAATATAGTTGATGTTTCCTCCTATGAATTGTGCATTATTTAAATTTTGCATGCATGATGGGCTACTAGTCTTGAGTCTTCAATTTCGTAAGGTGTCTAAATCGTCATTCGAGGACGAATATTCCCAAGGGGGAGATAATGTAACACTTAGGAAAATGGTACGTTAAACTAGAGCTTAAACGTGAGGATAAACGTCAAGAAAAAGGGTTTTAAGAGTCAAGGCCTAAGGTGCAAGTGCCAAGAAAATAAAGCAAGCCAAGGCCAAAGGCCAAGGCTTCCTCAAACTTGAGCACACTGCCTCAATTTCCACGGCCATAACCATGGCTCGTGGTCATGACCATGGTTCGTGGTAGGCCTCATGGAGTTGCCTTGGCCAAAGGAGAAAAGTCTCCAAATGTCCTAGCTAATGCCTCAAACTTCACAGAAGGGACCACGGCTCGTGGTCTTAACCACGGCTCATTGTCTTAACCATGGCTCGTGGAGCCCTTCGTGAAGATCCCTTAGGCATTCAAGCTAGGGGTCCCAAAAGGAATGGCTACTGCCTCAAGGACAACGAGAGGGACCACGGCTCATGGAGCCCCTCGTGGTAATACCTTGGGTATGTGAGCCTTATGCCACATTTGAGGATCTACTGCCCCAACCTTCACGACGCGGACCACGGATCGTGGTCCTCACCATGACTCATGAAGGGGACCGTGAAGCCTGACGGGGTTCATTAAGTGAGGGTCAATTAAGTCTTTTCCTTTTTAAGTCCAATTAAAGTAAGGTCGTTTTGGGTATTTTTAGGGGTATTATATAAGTTGATTTTAAGTAAAATTCACCCAATTTTAGACATTAATTCACAACACCCAAATTATTCCCAAAATCATCTCCCTCACTATATTTCTCTCACTAGAAATCCTCCATTGAAGAAGAGCATGAACTTGAAGACTGGGCTCAAGAACTCAACTTCTCAACTCCAATTCGTGGGGAAATCTTCAATCAAGGTACGGGGGTCTTAATTGTTGGAAAGCTTTCTTTCATGAATCCCTACAACTCTCAATTTCAAATTAGTAGATTCTTCAAAACCTAGGGTTTTCAATCTATGTCATGGGTTCTTCCTAAAAATGATTTCATTGAGTTAATTGTCTTATATTATGATGAAATTGTTGTTTTATGGTTATTTTGTGATAAATTTCCCCATGAACCCATGAATTTCCCCATGACCCAATTTCATGAACTTTGATGGGTGTATTGATGCAAGATGAATATTATGAATTTTGTGTATATGGTATTTTAGTTGTTGAATCTTGTTTTAGCCATGCCTAATGTAGTATTTCTAGGTGTGATTGTGAAACATGATTCATGACCCTTGAAGGGTAGATTATGAAGGTTTGTACATGTTGATGAAAGTTGTGTATGAACTTATGATTCACTTAGAAAGTGAAGATCCTATGACTATTGTGTAACATGTGGTATTGTTGAAAGATCATTCTCCCCTTACCCATAAACCTGACTATGTATGAATTGTCTAAGATGATGATAATGTTGTTGTGTTGATTGAAATGTTATTCTCATGAAACACTATGAACATGATGTGAAATGTTTACTCACATGTTAATGATGATTCTAAGGTTGAAAGTCCATTCTCACCTAATTGAATCTATGAGCTATTTTATGAGTTGTATTGAATGAAGGGCAAAATATTCCTTCACTTATGTAAATGCAATTCAAGACTAATTATGTATAATTTGGGAAATAATGCTTAGCATCGAGTGGTTATGGAAAATGAGGTAGAGGCTCTCCCGTCAATACAATATGTCGGGTCATCTGAATTATTCTCATGAGATGGAACCTCCTCCGCCAATACAATTGGTCGGGTTTCTAGAAGCAATCTCCCTATCTCATAGCTATGTGCCCACATAGGTCTTTAGCTAGTGGATCCACCTAAAAGCAATACATTTAGTTCTACCATAGGCAAGTTGGACACCATCTTTCGGTGTGGGGTTACACGACACTGGATTCCATGTAGCTTACATGGTCTATGTCGGTTAAGGCTATTTTCCCTACATGACTAGATAATGAATATGACACGAACTATATTTATGACTTCTTGATGAATTTTACTTAGTAGTAGTGGGGGTATGGGACTTCACCTTTACATTGCACAAGTAGACTTTGAAAGGGGTTATGGGATGGTTTCTTATGCTATGATAAGATATGAATGTCTGCATATATGTTGAATGGATTGTCGCTTTGGATGACTTTCCTTATATTCAAGTTAATGTACATGACTATTTCTTTGTCTATGAGTATTGACTATGATGAGGTTTATGTATGTTATGTATGACTAGGGTGGCCTCAAAGGAGTACTTAGTGTGGTTGGTACTATGGGATGCCAATCATACATTGCACAAGTATAACTTAAGGTTACCAAAAAAAGATGGTTCTACTATGTTACAACGTTCTTACATGCAAATGTGATTATGACTTATGTTTTACATTGAAAGTGCATGGTGCTTCTCAAACTTGGAAAATGCATACTTTTCAACCAAAATGTCTTTTTTATCATATTTAAAGGATTTTATGCATGCTTCCATACTTAGTACATATTTGTGCTAACCCCTATTTCTTCTACATTTTTTATAAGTGTAGGTTCCGGCAAGGTGAAGGGTACTTCCTTTCATGACAAAGGCTTGGATTGCTTATCTCAAAGAGTTGTGGTGAGTCCTCATGGTTCGAGGACAAGATGTCATTCACTTCTAGTTTCTTTTCTTATAGACTAATTTTGAGACTTTTGATTGTAATGGGTTGTGATCCTATTGATATTCTATTGTAGTAGATGGTTAATGAGATAATGTCTAGACTTCATTTTTGGTTTTATGAAAAAGACTTCGATTGTAAAAATTTTAAATTCCACGTCATTTCTATTTCCTATGTTTATGTATGATAAGGGATTGTATGAGACCCCTTCGGCGTCAAGTATGTCGTGTTGCATCTAGTGGGTACCCGTGGGTTGTGACAAACTTGGTATTAGAGCATAAGGTTTTGGGATGATTCTTAGGTTGATATCTCATAAAACACGTCTAGTAGAGTCTTGTTCATGAGTTTGAAGCGCACCACACTTTTGAATGAGAGGCTATAAGATGTTTAGGAAATTTCACTTAATTCATTACTCCTTAGTCGTGCTTTAGAATCCTAACTCTATGAAGTCCCTTTTCCAAACCCTTCTCTTGTGTTTAGGGGCTATGAATACAAGAAGGGCGAACGTAAGGAGGATGGAAGAGGAGAGTGGGAATGAGGGAGTTCCTCCCCAAGCTCCTCAGGGCCCTCAAGATGGTGAGGGAGCTATGACAAATGTGGGAATAAGGGCGGCTCTCCAAACTTTGACTCAAGTCATGACAGCCCAAGCACAAACAGTGATAACTCAAGCCCAAGCCATGACGGCGCAAGCTAATAGGGAAGTTGGGCCCCGTGTGAACTCTAGTGTGAGCACCATGGCTTCAAGGCTGAGAGACTTCACAAGAATGAGCCCTCCTATGTTCTTTGGTTCCAAAGTGAATGAAGATCCTCAAGAGTTTATGGAGGAGGTGTACAAGATAATTGATGCTATGGGGGTGACTTCTGTAGAGAAAGTCAAGCTAGCCGCATACCAATTGAAGGATGTGGCCCAAATATAGTATACTCAATGGAATAATAATAGGCTCGAGGGAGTGGGTCCCATAAATTGGGAAGAATTCAAGAAAGCATTAGTTGATAGGTTCTTTCCAAAAGAGAAGAGGGAAGAAAAGGTGGAGGAATTTATCAACCTTCGTCATGGAGGTATGAGTTTCCAAGAATATTCTTTGAAATTCAATAAGTTGTCAAAGTATGGCCCATCTTTGGTGTCTAATCCTAGGGATGAGATGAGTTGATTTGTGATGGGTGTGTCCGACTCGATTAAGGAAGAATGTTGTGCGTCAATGCTCCATGATAATATGGACATCTCATGGCTAATGGTGTATGCTCAACAAGTTAAGGATACAACTGCAAAGCATGAATAGCAACAATAATACCACCCAAGCCAAGTATCCCTTTTGGGTCATCTTAATCATAGTCTATATACATGTTAAACTCTTAAGCTTTTCTTACCATAAGGGAACCATACTCCTAAGTAACCTCACGGCACACTTGTTCAATGTATGAAAGGCATCCCATACTACCCTTCATACTAAGCATAACCTTGAAGTCACCTTAGTCATATCCACCCTCCTTTGGCCTCATTATAAACTTAACTCTCATAACTAAGAGAATCACTCACCTTTAGTCAACTATAGCTAGGAAGGGCAACTATAGCACAATCCTATCTCATAACTTCTCTTTAATAACCCTAAGCCATACTTGTGCAATGCATGAATAACACCCCATAATACTACTCATGCTAAGTACTACTTTTTGGTCCTCATACTAATACTTCTTGATTTGGAACGTAGTTCCCCTCATTAACTTTAGAACAATATATGGTACTGTCTTAAGCACACCTTAGTTCATCTCTCTTTAAATCTTGGAACACTATGAGGTACTCTCTTAAGCACATCTTAGCTCATTATTAGGTTGAACCCTATGAGATACTTCCTTCAGTATGTCTAAGTTCACTATTAGCATGGATACTATGAGATGCTTACTTAAGCATGTCTAAACCCCTTTATACTTTGAACACTATGAGATACTCTCTTAAGTATGTCTAAGTTCCTTCTTCACATGGACCCTAGGAGATACTACCATAAGCATTTCTAAGTCCACCTATACTCTTGAACACTGTGAGCTACTTCATTAAGTGTTAGTTCAATTATGCTTTAGAACACTATGAGATGCTTCTTTAAGCATTTCTTAGTTCATTGCATATGGAGATTGCTACTAGAAACCTTAACTCCACTATGTGATGGCTCCCATCTCATGAGACCTAACTTTTGGAAAACCCACACTCTACTACGTAAGAGTTCACCCTTTAACTTGGATAGTCCTCACATCAACTAGGTGTGGTTCTCCATTCAACTTGGAGCCCAGACCCTCTCTTGTTTGACACTCCATATCATGTTCAATATCCACTTGGGGCCAAGCATACACCCCAAGATTTACTTGTTGAGCCTTGCCTAACACTCATCTCTCATGGAAGGATGTCCTTGACAGTCCATCCATGCTCAAGTGATTCTATCACTTTTATCTATCACGCATTCATAAGGTAGGTTAGGTGAGTATAGGCCTTTCACCATAATCCAACCTATTATACTTCTATTTCCTTTTAAACTTTCCTCTCAAAGACTTAGCATCAATAGTTAATCACATTATCTTCACCCTAGAGACTTATCTGTTATGATCAGAACCTTACTCTCAAGGTTTCTTTCCTAATCTCTTCTTTATACCTAGTTTTCAAGGTATCTTGATCATATCTTTGACTACTAGGTGATTCTAGTCTAAATTGGTGATAAAGGTTCAATTCTAACTACATAAGTCAAGATCAATCATATACAATAGAGTCTAGTTCAATTCATGATTATATGATCCTAACTTTGATCAGTTACTGCACATGACATTGAATTAGGAAGATCACCTATGAACCTTCAACTTTGCCTCTAATGGCATAAACTCACAACGATCTCATTCCTCAATTTAGATTACGGTTTACCATAGAAATAACATGAAATCAACATAATATCATTAAACAAAGTTAAATAAATCATAATTGGGTGTTATCCACTAGATTTGAATCACACCCAAACCCTACCCACAAGGCAAGCACAACTCTAGCTAGAATTGGGTTTTTGATTTCACAAGTGGGAGAAACTATGGGGTCTCTATGGGTGGAAGAACCCATAGATGAATAAGCTTAACATAACTCTTTTCAAAGCCCTAAGCAAAGCTTGAATCAATGGTGAAACACTGCCCTTTTCTCTTCTTCTTCTTCTTCACTTGTAGAGAGAGAATATCTGGAGGGTAATTTGGGGTGTTAGATGAATAAGTTAATGACTTAGTTTTAGGGGTTTATTAAGTACTTATAGGTGGATAATTAACTAACTAACTAACCTCCCTTAACCCCTAATTAATTACTAACTTAACCCCTAAATCCCAACTTAAAAACTAAAACACTAAAACTGCTTGGACCTACGACGTCATCACCTACGGATCGTAGGTGGATCTACTGGGCATGGACCACCTTCGTAGGCAAGGTATGCAGCTCTAAAATGGAAGTCCACTGGAGTCCTTGACCCATGACCCAAACATACGGGACGTGGGTTCATCTACGGCCAGTAGATGGCATCCGTAGGTGCTGCCAAATTCCAGTTTTGGGGACTATTTTTAGGGTCCCCCTTCAAGGATGCCTTGGGTGGTCGTACCTTGACGTATATCCCCTAACACTTCCATTCTAAGTACAGGAATTCTTTATACAACTTTTAATCCTTAAACGACACTCCAAACCTCTTACAAAAGGCTCTAGAACTCACTAGTTGAACTTACTAATTTCTGGGGTGTTACATTATCCCCCCCTTGGGATCATTTGTCCTCGAATGACGATTCTAAACACTTCTTAAAGTCATAACTCTAAGCTAACAGCCCATCATGCATGCACTATTTCTAAATGCACACAACAAAGGAAGAAAACTTTAATTCCAAGCTAAACACACTCAATGCAACACAAGGGAGTAAGAACTACTTCCACCAACCCAAAAATGCATCAAACTCTGTATCTACTTATTTTCAAGCAGGAACTAACATCTCCTACCTAAAACATGCTCAACACACACTCATGGAGCCTAAAATCACTCTTAAAATTCATCTATTCAAGGAGGAATCTTTAAACTCCAAAACGAAGGCATGCTCATATAATCATATCATGAAGTCTATATGCAAATCTTATTCAAATGCACTACAACATGAGGAAAACAATGCATATAAGTCATTTCTATTAAGACCTAAGAATTTCATGAACATGCGTCACATAAGAAGATCATGGAAACTACTATTCACACATGACTTCATATAAAAGCAAATCAAGAAGAACCTATCATCTCAAGCTAGAATAGGAGTAGAAGGAAAGGATGAGGACACTGGGATATCTCATTGGCCCATGGCCTCCGAAGTAGCACTCTTAACCAAATTCCTTACTAAAGAACACTCCAAACTACTTCATGGAACAATTTCTTTGTTCTTCTATCCCTTAACTTGCCGGTCTAATACCTCTACCGGTACTTCTATATTAGAGAGCTTCCCACTAAGAAACTATAGCTCACAAGCAACCTTACTAACACCACTCAAGATCTCACATTAGCCTAACAAACCGAGACTAAACTTCTTATACTCAGTACACCCCTCAAGGTGAGAATTTCAAGCACATCAAGGATACTCAACGACCTTGCTATCTAAGCACATTATCCCCCATTTGGGAGCAAGCCTATACTAGCTCTTTCAAGCATCACTTCTTTCAACTCTAAGTCCAGAGCAAGTCATCACGTAAGCTTTTACATCAATCACAAAAGATGATTCTAAACCATGGTAAATTACACTTCTACCCTTTTAGAGGAGTCTATTCACTCAACCCATCTAGGAATTACTTAAACACCCTATTAAACTACTCTATCATCATACTTCAAAACTCATCATGACTAAGCCAGGTTCTACCAACAACTAAGCATAACTTCACAATCACCTTGCTAGATAGGCACACTATATCCTCCTTGGGATTTAGCCTACACAAATCCTTCTAAACATCCTTCATAACATAAAGGCAACAATGAAGCTCATCCACACTAAAGACAACATCTTAATCTACCAACTCAAATCTCTCAAGTCACTTAGCCATAATTGGTATCTCAACCAACCTTTCTCCCTCACTCCTTGTAGCATAAACCATTCTAATAGTCATATCCTAAAGACCATTGGATAAGGGATAAGAGAGAGAGCTTATAGATCTATGGGATGACTTAGATAATGAAGAAGTGAAGTTTCCTAAGCATCCAATAGCCTCTTATTCATAAATGTGGCGCACTTCACATTTATGAACAAGACTCTACTAGACGTGGTTTGAGATAATCGTAGAACCATTCTAAACCTTTTGCTCTGATTACAAAGTTTGTCACGACCCAGGGGTACCTCCTAGATGTAACATGGCATACTCGACCCAGAAGGGGTCTCATATAATCCCTTAGCAGTATAACATAGGTAATAGAAATGAAAATACAGAACAATTTAAAACTTTTACAATCAATGTCATATTTCATAAAAGCTAGCGGAAGTCTTTACTAAAACCTTTGTCTCAAACCATCTAACATACTCTTGAATAAAATTCTTGGGACGCAGCCCATACAAAGTCTAAAACATAAAGAAATGACATAAAGGAAATAACGGTTCATCCTCGAAGCTATGAGGACTCACCAATTCTTCAACTCTTCTTGATCCTTAGAAACCTAGTCTTCAAAGCAACTCAATCTCCTCAACCCTACATTTGATTAGAATGTAGGCAATATGCATTAGTACAAAATTTACCAAGTATGAAAGCTAGCAGAACATCATAAGAGCATCTCAAATGGTTAGTGAGCATAAGACATAATCATACACGATAACAACATAGTCATAGCATAATCATCATAATTATAGCATAATCATCATAGTCATAGCATAATCTCCAACATAAGCATCATACAAACATAAGTCACCATAAGACATAGTTAATGATCATAGGAGATAAGTCATCATAATAATAAGTCAAGCCTTCAACATAAGCATCTTCTAGGCATAATTGACTCTTAGTCATCTCTAATCATAATAGCACCATTCTCAAGTAACCTCAAAAGCATACAAGTGCAAAGCAAGAATAGCATCACATAACACCACCCAAGCCAAGTATCCCTTCTTGGTCATCTTAATCATAGTCTATATACATGATTAACTCTTAAGCCCTTCTTACCATAAGGGAACCATACTCTTTATTAACCTCAAAGAACACTTGTGCAATGTATGAAAGGCACCCCATACTAGCCTTCATACTAAGCATAACCTTGAAGTCACCTTAGTCATATCCACCCTTATTTGGCCTCATTATAAACTTAACTCTCATAACTAAGGGAATCTCTTACCTTTAGTCAACTATAGCTAGGAAGGGCAACTATAGCACAATCCTATCTCATTACTTCTCTTTAATAACCCTAAGTTATACTTGTGCAATGCATGAATAGCACCCCATAATACTATTCATGCTAAGTACTACTTTTAGGTCCTCATACTAATACTTCTTGATTTGGAACCTAGTTCCCCTCATTAACTTTAGAACACTATGAGGTACTCTCTTAAGAACATCTTAGTTCATCTCTCTTTAATTCTTGGAACACTATGAGGTACTCTCTTAAGCAAATCTTAGTTCATTATTAGGTGGAACCCTATGAGATAATTCCTTTAGTATGTCTAAGTTTATTATTATCATGGATATTATGAGATGCTTACTTAACAATGTCTAAACACCTTTATACTTTGAACACTATGAGATACTCTCTTAAGTATGTCTAAGTTCCTTCTTCACATGGATCCTAGGAGATACTAGCTTAAGCATGTCTAAGTCCACCTATACTCTTGAACAGTAATCTACTTCATTAAGTGTTAGTTCAATTATGCTTTAGAACACTATGAGATGCTTCTTTAAGCATGTCTTAGTTCATTGGATATGTAGATTACTACTAAAAACTTAACTACACTATGTGAAGGCTCCCATCTCATGAGACCTAACTTTGGGAAAACCCACGCTCTACTATGTAAGAGTTCCCCCTTTAACTTGGATAGTCCTCACATCAACTAGGTGTGGTTCTCCTTTCTAATTAGATCCCGGACCCTCTCTTGTGTGACACTCCATCTCATGTTCAATATCCACTTGGGGACAAGCATACACCCCAAGATTTACTTGTTAAGCCTTGCTTAACACCCATCTCTCATGGAAGGATGTCCTTGACAATCCATCCATGCTAAAGTGATTCTATCACTTTCATCTATCAAGCATTCATAAGGTAGGTAAGGTGAGTATATTCCATTCACCACAATCCAACATATTAGAGTTCTATTAACTTTTAGACTTTACTCTCAAAGCCTTAGCATCAATAGTTAATCACATTAGCTTCACCCTAAATCCCTAGCTATTATGATCACAACCTTACTCTCAAGGTTTCTTTCCTAATCTCTTCTTTATACCTACTTTTCAAGGTATCTTGATCATATCTTTGACAACTAGGTGATTCTAGTCTCAATTGGTCATAAAGGTTCAATTCTAACTTCATAAGTCAAGATCAATCATAAACAATAGAGTCTATTTCAATTCATGATTATATGATCCTAAATTTGATCAATTACTACACATGACATTGAATTAGAAAAATCACTGACGAACCTTCAACTTTGCCTCTAATGGCATAAACCCACAAAGATCACATTTATCAATTTAGATTAGGTTTTACCATATAAATCACATTAAATCATCATAATATAACTAAAAAAGGATAAATCAATCATAATTAGTCGTTATCCACTAGATTGAAATCACACCCAAACCCTACCCACAATGAAAGCACAACCCTAGCTAGAATTGGGTTTTTGATTTCACAAGTGGGGGAAACTATGGGGGATCTATGGGTGGAATAACCCATAGATGAATAAGCTTAAAATACCTCTTTTCAAAGCCCTAGAAAAATCTTGAATCAATTGTGAAACACTACCCTCTTCTCTTCTTCTTCTTCTTCTTCTTCTTCTTCTTGTTCTTCTTCTTCTTCTTCTTCTTCTTGTTCTTCTTCTTCTTGTTCTTCTTCTTCTTCTTCTTCTTCTTCTTCTTCTTCTTCTTCTTCTTCTTCTTCTTCTTGTTGTTGTTGTTGTTGTTGTTGTTGTTATTGTTCTTCTTCTTCTTCTTCTTCTTCTTCTTCTTCTTCTTCTTCTTCTTCTTCTTCTTCTTCTTCTTCTTCTTCTTCTTCTTCACTTCGAGATAGAGAATATTTGGAAAGTAATTTGGGGTCTTAGATGAATGAGTTAATGACTTAGTTTTAGGGGTCTATTAATTACTTATAGGTGGCTAATTAACTAACTAACCGACCTCCTTTAACCCCTAATAAATTCTAACTTAACCCTTAAGTCCCAACTTAAAAACTAAAACACTAAAACTGCTTGGACCTACGACCTCATCACCTACGGATCGTAGGTGGATCTACTAGGCGTGGACAACCTCCGTAGGTGAGGTCTGCAGCTCTAAAATGGCAGGCTACTGCAAGCCTTCACCCACGACCCAAACCTTTGGGGTGTGGGTCCATCTACGGCCAGTAGATGACATCCGTATGTGCTGTCAAATTCTAGTTTTGGGGACTGTCGTACCTTGATGTATAGCCCCTAAAAGCTCCATTCTAAGTACGGGAATGCTTTCTACATCTTTTAATCCCCAAATGACATTCCAAACCTCTTACAAAAGGCTCTAGAACTCACTAGTTCAACTTACTAATTTCCGGAGTGTTGCAACCGCCAAGCTATAACTGGGTCACCAACTAGAGTAGATACTGAGAAGGGTTCTAAGAGAGTTTTTGGACTAGCATTGAAGTTGACTGCTGTATAAGGAGTTACAAAAGACAAAGTAACCCCTGTTGTCTTTTCATTGAGTGAACCAAATATGAGCTACATCCTTTAGCTGGTAGGATGCCAATTCCACCCTATCCCTACTAGTCACTTGCATCACACCAAAGATTTTCTTAACCTCGTCAATGAAATTTTTGGGATCCTCACCAACGTGCAACCCTAAGAACTCAGGCAGATTCATCCTAACAAAATCACGAACCGTCGCTGCCACTGATCCACCACTAGAATTTGTAGGAACAAGAGACTGCTGGTTGTTCTGGTTGGTCACACTCTAAGCTAAAAGTTGAATGGCATTAAGAAACTCAGCATTCGAAACTTCCTGATCTGGGACTGGAGGAGCTTCGTTAGCATTGCGTGCATGCACATTCCTTCCATAAGCTCTACGAGGTGGCATAATCTGAAAGCGCATAACGTCGAGTTAGAAACGAGGAATTAGATCATACCTTACACATGATAAGAGTAACAACAAAATGATTTTTTCCTAAAACACTTTGTAACCTCCTTCTCATTATATGTGGTGCACTTCACGCCTATGAAAAAGAGTGCGGCTTTTTCAGACATCCTAGGACTCTTAAGCCTAGTGCTCTGATACCAAGTTTGCCACACCCCGAAGCTATCCCTAGGATGCAGACACGAGACCTAGTATCATGAGTGACCCCAAGATAACCCTGTTGACATATCATAAGCATACTAAAGATAAACTGAATGAATATATACTGTGCAGAAGCTAATCATGAAATAATCTTAAATGATGGGGACTACCCATACTATATCTGAATATATAAATACTAATAGTTTAACAACAACTGAAAAGTCAAACTCGAAAGCTAAAGCTGAATATAACTATGTCTGAAATATAGCCTGTACTGAATAGAAATGTTGGGACATGCCCAAGCTAAATCTAGCAAAAACTGAAACTAAGACTAAAAGCAAAGGAAGATAATCATGTCAATTGCCCACGAAGAATAAGAACTCACCATTGATGCTGTTAAACTAAAGATCGGGAACCGATCTATGCTTGATCTAGAAGTTGAGAACCTGGACCTACAACATGAGAATATGTAGCGCAGAGTATCCGTCAGTACTTGAAAGGTACTGAGAATGCATGTAATGACTCGAGAGTACCCCCTAGACGTAACACGTCGTACAAAAATCTGAATAGCCTTATACAAGACTCTTAGTATATCATAACATAAGAACATAGGAAATTTTGCGCAAATTTAAAATTTTTCTTTACAATCGAAGTCCTTTATGAAAATAGGCGGGAGTCCATGATACTATGTATCAAACCATCTATAACATTTGAATAACACTTTGGGACATACCCCATACAAAGCTCTAAAAGTAAAATAAAAGACATAAAGGGTAATAATGGGGTTGTTCTCGAAGCTATGAGGACTCACCAAATCTTCAAATCCATGCTCCTTAGAAACCTATCTTCCAAAAATAGTACTCAAGTCTCCAAACCCTACACTTTGTAAAAATGTACAAGAAATATGGGTTAGCACAAAAATGTACCAAGTATGATAGCCATGCACAAAAACCTTTGAATACATGCAAAAAGGGGCATATTTAGTTGAATTCATGCACTTGCTAATTTATATCATCAATTGGAATGCAGTGTGAAAACACAAGTCAAAAGCATAAAAGACATCATCAATAGATCTAGACTATATCATGGTAGACATCAATAACAACTAGTGAACATAAGAAATATCGTTAGGAACATATACATAGTAAATAAAATCTAGTGTTAACATGACATGTGAGCAACACTTCATGAGCCACCCAAGGCAAACTTGTGCAATGTTTGGACAAGATCCCATAATCCTACCCACATTAAGAAAGTCACTTTAGATCCTCGTTCATGTTTACCCTCTTTTAAACTCATCCCTTGGCCTATCTCTCATAGATTGGGAACATTCACTTTTAGTCAACCACATCAAGAAAAGCAATTCATAGCAACAATCCAAGTTATCATAAAACATTACAAGTAGACTTCATATCAAATGCAATTACCAATTAGAAACAATCAGATTAATTACGTAAGTCAACTTGACAAATAGGAACCTACCAAAACTACTCTCAAAATCTACTTGTGCAATGCATGGATGAAGTTCCATACCCCCACCAATACTAAGTAGAACTCCTTGAATATTCATAATACATCCTAGACTTGACACTGTGGGAATTAGCCTTAACCGACATAGACCATGTGAGCTTGCATAGAATTCGATGTCATGCCCCACACCGAAAATTGGTGTCCTACTTACCTAAGGTAGAACTAAAATGTATTAGCTTGGAAATGAATCCAATCGCTAAATGACCTACAGGGGCACGTAGATATGGGATAAGGAAATTACTACAAGAAATTTTCCCTTTCTAGCGGGGGAGCTTCCATCTCATGAGATACTGTAGAAGTTTGTCCTTTCTAGCAGGGGAGCTTCCATCTCATATTCAATATCTACTCGCTGCTAGGCATAACTTCCCAATTGCCTCATTCATGGCATAAAACCAATTCATACCAATTTCACTCTAAAACCTTTGGTTAATCAATAATACATGTATAATCATAGTAAAATCATGTAATTATACCATAAGAAACCAATACCCATTCAATTATATCAACATATAATAATACCCACACTTTAAGATCCAAATTGAGAAAAAGAGGGAAATTCATGGACTCTTAAAGAATTCATCTTAAAACAGTAGAAATTCAACAATTTTACCATAATATAAGTAAATTAAATCATTGAACACGTTTTTAGAAGGAGTCCATGACTTGGAGTGATATCCCTAGGGTTTGGAGAATTTTATACTTTGGAATTGAGAGTTTAAGGGTTTCATGGATGAAAAGCTAACCATGAATCACAACTACTATACCTTAGATGAGGATTCTTCTTGAATTTGAGTGGAAAAGTTGAGTTCCTGAGCCCTAGACCTTGTCTTAATTCTTCTTCTCCAATGGGGGTTCTTAGTAAGAGAAATATTTGGGGGTAAAGTTAGTCATGAATTGGGGTCTAGGGAATTGTTAAGTTAATAGGTTAGTTAATGGTTTAAAATACTTTATAAAAGTGTATTAAAATAATTTATGGCAACCGCACATAAAAATAATTGAACTAATAATTTCCTAAATTGAACCCACCATGGCCGAGTCTAGGCAGCCTTGCAGGCATGACCTATGACCTGCCTCCCTCCCCCACGGTCCGTGAGTGGATCCACAGGGCGTGCTGTAGGTTCGTGGTTCATGTCATGCAGATCCTCTTCAAGGCCTTTTGACCTACGCCCAACAGCCACGGGTGTGGATGGACCTACTGCCAGTAGGTCCCATCTGTTGGTCAAGGAATTTTTTATAGCTTTTTGGTTCTTGGCAGCTTTTGGGGTTAGACTTTAGGGTCCTCCTCAAGGACCCTTGGTTGGTCCTTGGGGGGTCGAACCTTGACGTTTAACCCCTAGACTCCTCAACCTAGGCTCAGGGAACCATTTCACAACATAAAACCCCACATCAAACTCAACATCTCACTCGTAAGGCTCTAGTTTCACCTACTAGTTTTACGGGGAGTAACAATATCTCCCCCTTGGGAACGTTCGTCGTCGAATGACACTTCTAAGGATTTCCCGGAATTCAAATTGAAGACTAGTAGCCCATCATGAATGAAACATCGAAACAATGCATCATTTAAGGGAAGAAATATCAACTCTATCTTAAAACATGATCAATTTAATACAAGGGAGTAGGAACTACTTCTAACAACCCAATATGCACGAAACTCAATAATTCTCATTCTCATAGGAAGAACTTACTTCTCAAACTAAAGTAATGCTCAACACAACATCATGGAGCCAATATGCAATTACTATTAAACGCATACTAAAACATGTTCATTAACACATCGCATGAAGTCAAATAGGCAACTCATACCAAATGCACAACAATATGAGGAACGTAGATAATGGAAACTCATTTTCTCATTAAAACATGAATTTCATCAAGAACATTCATCATTCAAGGAAACCATAGAAAACATAAAATTCACACATGACTTCCAAAACAAAGAAATTAGGGAACACATGCCACATCCAAGACTTCACACTTATGAAACAAGTCAAGGGAAAACTTAACCTCTCAAGTTAAAGGAGAAATAGAAGGAAAGGTAAGGATATCGGGACATCTCATTGGCCTCTTAGCCTCCCAAGTAGCACCCTCACCTACAACCTTCACACAATACCACTTCTTTACACCTTCATAAAAATAACTTCCTTACTCTTCTATTGCTTAACTTGCAGGTCTAAGACTTCTACCAGAACTTTTAAATGAAAGAGAATCTCATTTAGGCACTTTACCTCACAACCACCACAACCTCACATGAGCCTACAAAATCGGGACTAAACTTCTCAAGCCCACTACACCTCTCAAGGTGAGAATTTCAAGCCAATCCTAATCATGAACATCGAAAACACCCAATGACCTTACTATCTAAGTTCGTTATCTCCCCCTTGGGATTAAGCCTATACAAACTCTTCTACACATCCTTCATTTCAACTCTAAGGTCCAAATAAGTCATCACTAAGCTTTTAGGTCCATCATAGAAGATGATTCTAAACCATGATAATTTACACTTCTACCCTTCTTAGAGTAGTCTACTCATACCACACATATAGGCATTACTATAACACCATATTCATTAAATCTATCATCATACCTCAATACTCATCATGACTAAGTCGGGTTTTACCATCAACCAAACATAACCATTATGCAACCCATTCATACTAAAGATAACATCACAATTTATCATCTCAAATCTATCAAGTCACATAGCCATAATTGGCACTACTACTAACATTTTCTCCCTTGCTCCTTGTAAAATGAGACCTTCAAGTGGTCATATCCTAAAGACCATCAGATAAGGAATAGGAGAAATACCTTATAGTGTTAAGCCCTATGACACGACTTGAAGAAGGAAGATGTGAGCTTTTCCTAACATCCAATAGCCTCCAATTCATAAATATAGCGCGTTTCACACTCTGAACAAGACTCTACTACAAGGGGTTTGAGACATCCTAAAACCATCCCAAAATCTTGTGCTCTGACACTAAGTTTGTTATTACCCAAGAGTACCCCCTCAACGTAACACGACATACAAAACTCTGAAGAGACTTATACAAGCCTCTTAGCATATCAAAACATAAGAACATAGCAAAAATTTTTGCGGAAATTTAAAAATTTTCTTTACAATCAAAGTTCTTTATGAAAATTGGTGGGAGTTCATGACACTATGTCTCAAACCATCTATAACACTTTGGGACATACCCCATTCAAAGCTCTGAAAGTAAAATAAAAGACACAAAGGGTAACAATGGGTTTGTCCTCAAAGCTATGAGGACTAACCAAATCTTCAACTCCATGCTCCTTAGAAACCCATCTTCCAAAAATAGAACTCAAGTCTCCAAACCCTACACGTTGTAAAAATGTAGAATAAATATGGGTTAGCACAAAAATGTACCAAGTATGATAGCCATGCACAAAAACCTTTGAAACAATGCAAAAAGGAACATTTTTAGTTGAATGCATGCACTTTCTAATTTAAATCATCAATTGGAATGTAGTGTGAAAACACAAGTCATAAGAATAAAAGACATCATGAAGAGATATATACTATAGCATGGTAGAGATCAATCACAACTAGTGAACATAAGAAATATCATAAGGAACATATATATATTCCATAAAATCTAGTGTTAACATGACATATGAGCAACACTTCATGAGCCACCCAAGGCAAGCTTGTGCAATGTATGGACAGAATCCCATAATCGTACCCACATTAAGCAAGTAACTTTAGATCCTCATTCATGTTACCCTCTTTTAAACTCATCCCTTAGCCTATCTCTCATAGACCAGGACTATTCACTTTTAGTCAACCACATCAAGGAAAGCAACTCATAGCAACAATCCAAGTAATCATGAAACACTACAAGTACCCCTGACATCAAATGTAATTACGATTTAGACACAAGCACAGTCATTACATGAGTCAACTTGTAAAAAAGGAACCTATCAAAAGCTACTTGTGCAATGCATGGATGAAGTCCCATACCCCCACCCATACTAAGTAGAACTCCTTGAATAGCCATAGTACATCCTAGAATTGACTTTGTGGGAATTAACCTTAACCGACATAGACCATGTGAGCTTGCATTGAATCTGGTGTCATGACCCACACCAAAAAGAGATGTCGTACTTGCCTAAGGTACAACTAAAATGTATTAGCTTAGAAATGAATCCAATGCCTAAATGACCTACGGGGGCCTGTTGTTATGGGATATGGAGATTGCTACTAGAAACCTGCCCTTTCTAGCGGGGGAGCTTCCATCTCATGAGATAATATAGAAGTTCGTCCTTTCTAGCAGGGGAGCTTCCATCTCATATTTAATATTCACTCGGTGCTAGGCATAACTTCCCAAAAACACATGTTTTGTCTTCAATTGAATTTACAAGCATGAAGGAGTATCTTACCCTCCATCCAACTTAATTCATAAAGATAGCTCATAGATTCATTAGGTGAGAATGAACTTTCAACCTAAGATCTTCATGATAGATTCAATTAGGTGAGAACTACCTTTCAACCTAGAATCTTCAATATGTGAGGAAAACTTTCACATTATAATCATTATGTGTTTATGTGAATGAACTTTTAATCAACACAATAATATCATCATAATCATGTATAAGTGTGTGTGAGTGAGAATAGACTTCAACCACACCACAAGTACATCAAAGTCATGATCACTTTACTTTCTCAAAATATGATCTTAAATCATGACCACACTTTCACAAGCATGTATAATATCATATATTGTGCTTTTGAGGACCAAAGATCATAATAAATCATCACATCTAGCATTCATTATATTAGACATGGATATAATTATAGTTCAAGTAATAAAATTATTAAATGCATCATCTCAAATACTCATAATATAGGTCATTCAACACACATAATAGCTTCCTTCTTAAAGCCTTAACATCATTAGCTCATTTATATTAACTTTTACTAATAAAGCCCTAGAAGTCATCTTCATACTATGAGCCTTACTCTCAAGCACTACCTCACATGATCATCATGTATACCTAGTACTCAAGATAAACCAACCACATGCTTCATTCTTAACCAATTTTAGTGATATAACATCATACAAACCATGATCCATCATATAAACCCCAGTCTTTTCAATACATGTTTACAAGTTTTACTTTTAAGTAATTCATATTTAGTTAGTCTAATCTCAAGTAATTCATAAATTAGTTCATGAATGTTAGAGAATCACACCTAAGCCCTCAATTGCCTCATTCATGGCATAAAACCAATTCATACCAATTTCACCCTAAAACCTTTGGTTAATCGATAATACATGTATAATCATAGTAAAATCATGTAATTATACCATAAGAAACCAATACCCATTCAATTATATCAACATATAATAATACCCACACTTTAAGATCCAAATTGAGAAAAAGAGGGAAATTCATGGACTCTTAAAGAATTCATCTTAAAACAGTAGAAATTTAACAATTTTACCATAATATAAGTAAATTAAATCATTGAACACGTTTTTAGAAGGAGTCCATGACTTGGAGTGATATCCCTAGGGTTTGGAGAATTTTATACTTTGAAATTGAGAGTTTAAGGGTTTCATGGATGAAAAGCTAACCATGAATCACAACTACTATACCTTAGATGAGGATTCTTCTTGAATTTGAGTGGAAAAGTTGAGTTCCTGAGCCCTAGACCTTGTCTTAATTCTTCTTCTCCAATGGGGGTTCTTAGTAAGAGAAATATTTGGGGGTAAAGTTAGTCATGAATTGGGGTCTGGGGAATTGTTAAGTTAATAGGTTAGTTAATGGATTAAAATAATTTATGGCAACCCCACACAAAAATAATTAAACTAAGAATTTCCTAAATTGAACCCACCATGGCCGAGTCTAGGCAGCCTTGCAGGAATGACCTATGACCTGCCTCCCCCCCCACGGTCCGTTAGTGGATCCACGGGGCGTACTGTAGGTTTGTGGTTCATGTCATGCAGATCCTCTTCAAGGCCTTTTGACCTACGCCCAACAGCCACGGGTGTGGATGGACCTACTGCCAGTAGGTCCCATCTGTAGGTCAAGGAATTTTTTATAGCTTTTTGGTTCTTGGCAGCTTTTGGGGTTAGACTTTAGGGTCCTCCTCAAGGACCCTTGGTTGGTCCTTGGGGGGTTGAACCTTGACGTTTAACCCCTAGACTCCTCAACCTAGGCTCAGGGAACCATTTCACAACATAAAACCCCACATCAAACTCAACATCTCACTCGTAAGGCTCTAGTTTCACCTACTAGTTTTACGGGGAGTAACAATATCTCCCCCTTGGGAACGTTCGTCCTCGAATGACACTTCTAAGCATTTCCCGGAATTCAAATTCAAGACTAGCAGCCCATCATGAATGAAACATCGAAACAATGCATCACTTAAGGGAAGAAATATCAACTCTATCTCAAAACATGATCAATTTAATACAAGGGAGTAGGAACTACTTCTAAAAACCCAATATGCACGAAACTCAATAATTCTCATTCTCATAGGAGGAACTTACTTCTCAAACTAAAGTAATGCTCAACACAACATCATGGAGCCAATATGCAATTACTATTAAATGCATACTAAAGCATGTTCATTAACGCATCACATGAAGTCAAATAGACAACTCATACCAAATGCACAACAACATGAGGAACGTAGATAATGGAAACTCATTTTCTCATTAAAACATGAATTTCATCAAGAACATTCATCATTCAAGGAAACCATAGAAAACATAAAATTCACACATGACTTCCAAAACAAAGAAATTATGGAACACATGCCACATCCAAGACTTCACACTTATGAAACAACTCAAGGGAAAACTTAACCTCTCAAGTTAAAGGAGAAATAGAAGGAAAGGTAAGGATATCGGGACATCTCATTGGCCCCTTGGCCTCCCAAGTAGCACCCTCACCTACAACCTTCACACAATACCACTTCTTACACCTTCATAAAAATAACTTCCTCACTCTTCTATTGCTTAACTTGCAGGTCTAAGACTTCTACCAGAACTTTTAAATTAAAGAGAATCTCATTTAGGCACTTTACCTCAAAACCACCCTTACCAATACTACTCACAACCTCACATGAGCCTACAAAATTGGGACTAAACTTCTCAAGACCACTACACCTCTCAAGGTGAGAATTTCAAGCCAATCCTAATCATGAACATCTAAAACACCCAATGACCTTAATATCTAAGCACGTTATCTCCCCCTTGGGATTAAGCCTATACAAACTCTTCTAAACATCCTTCATTTCAACTCTAAGGTCCAATCAAGTCATCACTAAGCTTTTAAGTCCATCATAGAAGATGATTCTAAACCAGGATAATTTACACTTCTACCCTTCTTAGAGTAGTCTACTCATACCACACATATAGGAATTACTATAACACCATATTCATTAAATCTATCATCATACCTCAATACTCATCATGACTAAGTCGGGTTTTACCATAAACCAAACATAACTATTATGCAACCCATTCATACTAAAGACAACATCACAATTTATCATCTCAAATCTATCAAGTCACATAGCCATAATTGGCACCACTACTAACCTTTTCTCCCTCGCTCCTTGTAAAATGAAACTTTCAAGTGGTCATATCCTAAAGACCATCAGATAAGGAATAGGAGAAATACCTTATAGTGTTAAGCCCTATGACACAACTTGAAGAAGGAAGATGTGAGCTTTTCCTAACATCCAATAGCCTCCAATTCATAAATGTAGCGCGCTTCACACTCTGAACAAGACTCTACTACAAGGGGTTTGAGACATCCTAAAACCATCCCAAAATCTTGTGCTCTGACACTAAGTTTGTTATGACCCAAGAGTACCCCCTCAACGTAACAGGGCATACAAAAATCTGAAGAGACTTATACAAGCCTCTTAGCATATCAAAACATAAGAACATAGGAAATTTTTGCGGAAATTTAAAACTTTTCTTTACAATCAAATTTCTTTATGAAAATTGGTGGGAATCCATGACACTATGTCTTAAACCATCTATAACACTTTAGGACATACCCCATTCAAAGCTCTGAAAGTAAAATAAATGACACAAAGGGTAACAATGGGTTTGTCTTCAAAGCTATGACGACTTACCAAATCTTCAACTATATGCTCCTTAGAAACCCATCTTCCAAAAATAGAACTCAAGTCTCCAAAACCTACACATTGTAAAAATGTAGAATAAATATGGGCTAGCACAAAAATGTACCAAGTATGATAGCCATGCACAAAAACCTTTGAAACCATGCAAAAAGGGACATTTTTAGTTGAATGCATGCACTTTCTAATTTAAATCATCAATTGGAATGTAGTGTGAAAACACAAGTCATAAAAATAAAAGACATCATGAAGAGATATATACTATAGCATGGTAGAGATCAATCACAACTAGTGAACATAAGAAATATCATAAGGAACATATATATATTCAATAAAATCAAGTGTTAACATGACATGTGAGCAACACTTCATGAGCCACCCAAGGCAAGCTTGTGCAATGTATGGACAGAATCCCATAATCCTACCCGCACTAAGCAAGTAACTTTAGATCCTCATTCATGTTACCCTCTTTTAAACTCATCCCTTAGCCTATCACTCATAGGCCAAGACCATTCACTTTTAGTCAACCACATCAAGGAAAGCAACTCATAGCAACAATCCAAGTTATCATGAAACACTACAAGTAGCCCTGACATGAAATGCAATTACCATTTAGACACAAGCACAGTCATTACATGAGTCATCTTGAAAAAAAGGAACCTACCACAACTACTCTCAAAAGCTACTTGTGCAATGCATGGATGAAGTCCCATACCCCCACCCATACTAAGTAGAACTCCTTGAATAGCCATAGTACATCCTAGAATTGACTTTGTGGGAATTAGCCTTAACCGACATAGACCATGTGAGCTTGCATTGAATCTGGTGTCATGACCCACACCAAAAAGAGGTGTCGTACTTGCCTAAGGTACAACTAAAATGTATTAGCTTAGAAATGAATCCAATGCCTAAATGACCTACGGGGGCATCTTGTTATGGGATATGGAGATTGCCACTAGAAACCTGCCCTTTCTAGCGGGGGAGCTTCCATCTCATGAGATAATATAGAAGTTCGTCCTTTCTAGCAGGGGAGCTTCCATCTCATATTTAATATTCACTCGGTGCTAGGCATAACTTCCCACAAACACATGTTTAGTCTTCAATCTAATTTACAAGCATGAAGGAGAATATTACCCTTCATCCAACATAGTTCATAAAGATAGCTCATAGATTAATTAGGTGAGAATGGACTTTCAACCTAATATCTTCATGATAGATTCTTTTAGGTGAGAACTAACTTTCAACCTAGAATCTTCAATATGTGAGGAAAACTTTCACATTATACTCATTATGTGTTTATGAGAATGAACTTTTAATCAACACAATAATATCATTATAATAATGGAATAATCATTTATAAGTGTGTGTGACTGAGAATAGACTTTGAACCACACCACAAGTACATAAAGGTCATGATCACTTTACTTTCTCAAAATATGGTCTTAAATCATGAGCACACTTTCACAATCATGTATAATATCATATATTGTCCCTTTAAGGACCAAAGACCATAATCAATCATCACATCTATTATTCATTATATTAGATATGGATATAATCATAGTTCAAGTAATCAAATTATTAAATGCATGATCTCAAATACTCATAATATAGGTCATGTTGGTGGAGTCTTTCCACCATAGAACCACATACAATTCAACACACATAATAGCTTCCTTCCTAAAGCATTAACATCATTAGCTCATTTATATTAACTTTTACTAATAAAGCCCTAGAAGTCATCTTCATACTACAAGCCTTACTCTCAAGAAATACCTCACATGATCAACATATATACCTAGTTCTAAAGATAAACCAACCATATGCTTCGTTCTTAACCAATTTTAGTCATATAACATCATACAAACCATGATCCATCATATAAGCCCTAGTCTATCCAATTCATGTTTACAAGTTTTAATTTTAAGTAATTCATCTTTAGTTACTTTAATCTCAAGTAATTCATAAAGTAGTTCATCTATCTTAGAGGATTACACCTAAGCCCTAAATTGCCTCATTCATGGCATATAACCAATTCATATCAATTTCACCCTAAAACCTTAGGTTAATCAACAATACATGGATAATCATACTAAAATCATGTAATTACACCATAAACAACCAATATCCATTCAATTATATCAACATATAATAATACCCACACTTTAATATCCAAATTGGGAAAAGAGGGAAATTCATGGACTCTTGAAGAATTCATCTTAAAACAGTAGTAATTCATCAATTTGATCATAATATAAGTCAATTAAATCATTGAAAATGTTTTTAGAAGGAGTCCATAACTTGGAGTGAAAACCCTAGGTTTTGGAGAATTTTCTACTTTGAAATTGAGAGTTTAAGGACTTGATAAATGAAAAGCTAACCATGAATCAAAACTACCATACATAAAATGAATATTCTTCACGAATTTGGGTGGAAAAGTTCTGTTCTTGAGCCCTAGACCATGACTTCTTCTTCTCCAATGGAGGTTCTTAGTGAAACAAATATTTGGGGATAAAGTAAATTAAGAATTGGGGTCTTGGGAATTATTAAGTTAATGGTTTAAAATACTTTATACAAGTGTATTAAAATAATTTATAGCAACCCCACATAAAAAAAAAAGAACTAAGAATTTCCTAAATTGAACCCACCTAGGCCAAGTCTAGGCAGCCCTGCAGGCATGACCTAACGACCTGCCCCCCAACCCCCCCCCCCCCCCACAGGCCATGAGTGTGTCCACAGAGTGTGCTGCAGGTTCGTGGTTCATGACCTGCAGCTCCTCTTCAAGACCTCTTGACCTGCCCAAGAGCCATTGGGCCTGGATGGACCTACGCCCAGTAGGTCCCATCCATAAGTCAAGGAATTCTTGACATCTTTTTGCTTCTTGGAAGCTTTGGGAGTTAGACTTTAGGGTCCTCCTCAAGGACCCTTGGTTTTTCCTTAGGGAGTCGTACCTTGACGTTTAACCCCTACATTCCTCAACCTAGGCTTGGGGAGCCATTTCACAACATAAAAACCCACATCAAACTCAACACATCACTCGTAAGACTCTGGCTTCACCTACTAGTTTTAGGGGTGTAACAATGCAGGATAGAGTAAATCTGAACAATAAACATAATTGAACCAAATAATATATCTGTGCAATGATAAGAGATAAGCATGACACTAAACTGAGAATACTAAACATGAAATGACTGAATACAATGACCAATTTTGTAACATGCTGAGACTGAATACTGAACTGTGACTGATAACGTGGTCAATCCAATAGAATCTGACTGTAAGGGATGTAGTAATAACTGACATAAAACCACATGAGCTAAATGTGGAGTCCGATGTATACGCCACATCAGAGGACCCAATATACTATGTCAGTGGTATAGAGTCATGACTGGCGTGATCACCAAAATGATGCCTACAGAGGGGAATTACAACCTACGGGGCACGTAGTTCTGGGACTTGAGGGTGAGTGACCTTAGTCCACTCGATATTAAACTACTCCTAATTGATTATGTAATTAAAAATTTATGACTGGATTTCTGTAATACTAGAAAGCTCAAAATACTGACATGCTAACTAAAAAATGCAACATTAATGTACTGATAATGAAACATTCAAATCTGAGGCATGTATATCTGAAATAACTGACCTAGCTTGTGCAATTCATGAACTAAAAAAACTACATAGCTAGGGTTCTGAATTTATGAAAGAATATATGCAAAACAATACTAAAATCATGACAATCTAATTAGGGACATTAAAGTAACTAATTCATAATGATCTGCTGATATTCTAGAAAACCTAGATCTAGATAAGATTAAGGGAATCAAGAATTTTACTGAATTTTAGGGACCTAATGGGTTAAAGGAACCGACTAGTGAAATTCCACATACTTGGTGATGAAATTCACGTTGAAATCTTTCGATTTCGGGGAAGGAACTGATGAAAATTTGGTACGTTATTGAACTAGGGTTGCTCGACTTTCTCCTCTATTTTGCTCTAAGTTTGATGAATTTTTGGTGAATCATTGATTAGGTTAGGTTCTAATTAGTTTACTAGGCTAAAACTGACCAAAATCACGTAGTTTAGGGGTCCAACGCAAGAGGAAAAGACCAAACTACCCCTGACTTAAAATATGCTGAAGCTACCTATGGACTGATCGACGATCTATGGACTGATCCACGATCCGTCATGTCAGTCTATCGATCGACATCAAATGATGGGTTCTGGGAGTCCTGAGGGTCTTAACCTAAGGACTGATCCACGATCGGTCCTGTGAGTCCGTCGATTGACTTCAGAGGATGGGTTCTAAGTGGTCCTGAGGGTCTCTACCTACAGACTGACTGACGGTTCATTGACTAATCCACGATCCGTCATGTCAGTCCGTTGATAGACTTCAGAGCTAGGTTCTCAGGCCTCGATCCATAGACATGGACCACGGTGTGTGGTTTGACTTACAGCCCATGGGTCCTACCGCGGGTCATGGCTTAGAGTAACTTCTGGGTTGATTCGGGGGAGGGCTACATGTGGCCATCCACGGACCACTAGGACGGACCGTGGGTCACCGTATGGTCCGTGTGTTGGACCTGCAACTTCTGGAAATTTGTTGTTTTGGTCTGTTTTCGGATACGGGGTGTTCCAAAAATGAATATATGGCAACTAATTAATCCCAAGAGTAAATATTTTCACATTTAAAAGAGGAGGAAACTGAGATTTCAAAAAGTGTTTAGAGCAGTTTGAGTACCATTTCTTTCAAGAGAAAGATTTTTGAGTAATAATCTCAAAAAAGAGAAAGAGGAATGTATTCTTTAAAACATATGAGCTAAGTATATATTTGGAGTAGTATTCACCACCGATATGGGGGAAAGTCCTAACAACTTACAACCCCCATAAACCATGTATGCCAACATGGGTAAAGGATCATACTTTTTAGAGGATTCCCTGTTGCTTTTTAAGCATAGCTTAGTCGAAACACTTAGTTAGTAGGTTTATACCCCGGTAAATAATAGAATAGTTCTGGCAGCGTGGGGTAGACGTTGTATCATCACATATCTCATAGTGATGGTTGTCGATTAGAGAATCTCCCAAACATATTTATTTTGTATCTATACATACAAATAAGATTTATTACTGTATTTTCATACAATTGAGTTATTATTGTATTTTTGAATACAACTGAGTTATTATCCATTAATTTAAATGCTTTCCACATATTGCATCTTTTATTGTTGTTTTATCCTAAAGTATCTAGAGTTTAGTATATTATCCATTGAGCACTATTTCTATGAGTTGATTTGAACTATGTTTCACAGAGTTTAGTATCTTATTGTTGAGTTGAGCCCTATTTCTCTAAGATGATTTGAACTATGTTTCACAGAGTTGAGTATCTTACTGTTGGGTTGAGCTCTATTTCTCTAACTTAAGTTGAACTACGTTTCACAAAGTTGAATATCTTATTGTTGAGTTCAACCCTATTTCTCTAAGTTGAGTTGAACTATATTTCACTGAGTTGAGTATCTAACTATTGAGTTGAGCCATATTTTATTTGAATTGAGTTTAACTATGTTTCATTGAGTTGAGTGAGTTGAGAAGAGGTAAGTATGTTTCTTTTCCATCAGTTTAAGCTTATTTTTATGCTTTACATTTCCCCTTACATGCTCGTACGTTCCATGTACTCCATTTGGCCTTCATCGTTTTATGATGCAGATATAGGTATTCAATCATCAACAATCGTTTTATTGAGGTCATATGATATTCCATTCAGCATTGGTGAGCCATCTTCTATTCCTGAGGACTTCACCTTTATCTTTGAGTTAGTAGTTTTTAGGCGTCGTGGGACTTGTCCTGATATCCTTCTGCAATAAAAAAGGCATCATAGATAGACAGAGTTGAGGAGTTTCTATATTTACTTTTATTTTAAGTATTGTATAGACTTTTAAAAAAGGGGTTGAGTATTTGAGTTCAATGAAATTTAATTCAGTTTTAAGCTTTTGTATGCTTGAATTAGTCTTCCACTTCTAGCCAGCCATGATGAGGTTCGCTTAGGGACCAACAATGGTTCTCGAGTGCCGGCCACGTCCAAGGTGTAGGCTCGGGTCATGACAAACTTGGTATTAGAGCACAGAGTTCAAGTGTCCTAGGGTGTCTATGAAGCCGTGTCAAGTAAGATCTTATTTGTGGTTGTGAGGGCCCCACTTTTATAAATAAATGACTACAGACATTTAGGAAAAGTTTCTCTTCTTTCATACTCTTAATCATGCAATAGAGCTATGTCATAGAGAATTATTCGCACTCGTTCATTCTAATATCCATTCGACTACCCCTCATACTAGAGGTGCTTGAAAAGAAAAGTCAAACCTTTATCAATGAGTTACTCTTAGCAAAATCTTGAGGAAGTCATGATGCTCCAGAGGGGCTTGAGAGAAGCCCAATAGTGAGTTAAGTGTTGAGTTTCAAAGGAATGCGCTCATATTCATATGAATTATGCATTCAAGCTAAAAGTCAGTTGTATTCTCTTCTCATAGCCATGTTTCAGCTGAGATCCTTATGAAGAAGTATGTTTACAGCTTCTGTAGTATTTTCATTCCAAAAAGGTAGCATGGGTTACAAATTTATGAGCAGTAGTAGTGAAAGTACCTAGAGTTAGAGGAAAGCATGCAGAAGTATAGGAATCTATGAAAAGGAGATAGTGACGAGGCAGATTATGTGATTGCAATCATCCACCCAGTCAGTGATAAGTGATGAGTTCCTTTATGAGTGATATGAGGAATGATAATGTTGTAGAGAGTTCATGATAGAAGGAAGAGGAATAGTTACTAGTCCACATGAGATAGAGTATACTTTTAACCAGAACAGAGTTGATGTCGATGTGCCATCATGTTAGAGGAGACTAAATATATATGTTGAATAAGAGAACAGAGTATTCATGAAGTGATAGATCTAAGCTAGGCTTATGATTTGTTTGAGAGGGTTATGATATTCATAAGGTTATAGAACTGATTAAGTAATGAGGTATAATAGGTGGGCAAATAGTGCTTAAGTTGTGAAAATGGGATGTATGCCAGTTCAGAGATAATGGAATAGGTCCATAGATTTCAAGTGTCAACTCCAGACCTAACGGGAAGATGATAAGATGAGAAATCAAATCAAGTGTTAGGAATTAGATAGTAATGAGCTCAAAAAAGAATGAGAGATATATTTTCAGAGATCTTTTAGTAATGAAGTGATGTTAGAAGAAGAAAGTTAATGTTCTTATTGTTATAATGATGGTGTGATAATTCCATCTAAGGTTATAAATAAGGAGGACGAGGTTTTACTATGAGAAATAGTTAAATGAGAGCCCTTAGTTTGTCCCGAGTAGTAATGTGTGAAATTCTAGTTGGTATAGCAGGGATGATGAGAGAATGAGAACTTCTTAAGGAGTTAGTTAGTAAGAGTCCATGGAGTTGCTAGAATAGTAAACTTGAATGTGGTGTTGATTAAATGAGGTGGTAAAGAGTAATGTTCTTGGTATAAGACTCCCTATAGAGAGGTAAAGAACCCAAACCTTAGGATTTGGGTTAAGCTTGAATATAGTAAGAGTGTGTCGTAAGACTCAGGCCCTTGGTAAGAGAAGTGATGTACCCTTGAGGGAACTAAGAGTTCCAACCAATGAGGCATAGTATTCTTATTCTTACTTCATGCCCAGATTTCCTTGGTTTTAGATAAAGTTAACTTCAGACAGAGTTCTACAATGTTCACAATAGCATTGTTCTTGATTTAGGTGCTATAGAAGGTCCCAACTCTTGGTATGAATCAGTTCAGCATGTGTTAGAAGAAAAGTTCATGAATCAGAAGAGATAGAGAGGGTAACCCCGTGCTATAACCAGTCGAGCCGTCATTTGAGCACGAATGATCCCAAAGAGGAGATAATGTAACACCCTAAAAAATTTTAAACTAAGACTCGAACCCTTCTTCATTATGAGTAGGATTTTACCAAGGAATTTCAAATTTCTCAAGTGTTAAGGTCAGGGCACAAGATATAACACCTTGAGTTTCAAAAAGAATTAAAGAGAATTCATTCAAGTCATTTCTTAGTTCTTTTAAGTTTTGGGTCAACTTCAAACGACAATAAATTTCAGTTCAGGATGAGTTATGAGACCCATAAGATATCAAATGAAAGATCTTTGACTCCTCTTTCCAACTACACTGAGTTTTCTAATTTTTGAACTCGTATGTGGGAGATATGCCCATTTGAAGTCTTCCTGTCCGATTAAGGAAAGTTACCGAAAATATGAGGGTTATTTTGGTCTTTTCCTCAGCCTATCAGCTTAAAATGATTTTTAGTAATATTTAGGGGTATAAACTAGTTTGGTTAAGTTTTTACAAATCCTAATTACGCTTAGGGTTTTAGAAGAGAGTTCAAGAAAAGTAAAAGAAGAGAAAAGAGGGAAGGCTCAAGGCGTTCGTCAAGATTCTTAAGTTTAGTTGCGGATTGTTGTCAAGGATTCGATCCTAAGAGGTATGTAAGCTCTCATAGTGTTGAGTTCATTAACCTGCATGACAATCATGAAGTTTCTTTTGCAAATCTATCCCTAAATATTTAGACATTTAAGTTCTTGATAAGAGTTCTTGAAACATTTTTTTCGTTCTTGAATTAGGATGGGTTGATGAGTTCTTAAGATGAAAGTTAGGAGTTTCAGAGTTGTTTTTTAGTATTTGTCATGTACTTGTGTTAGGAATTCGAATCTAAGTTAGTTGAGAAGAAACCATTCGATTCTAGGCAAATTAGAGCAAAAAATCAAAGAAGAAAATTCGTCGGATAGTTCTGTGGGAGGGTTGGGACGGCGCGCCCCAGATGCGCCAGAGGAGCTGGGCAGCGCCCCAAAGGTGTGCCAGGTTGCTGCCACTGAAGTTTAGGGGCTAGCGCCCCGCGCCACCTGTGCACCAGGGTCGCTTGCCCGAACCCTTTTTTTTGTCGATTTACCCATCGAAGTTCTTTTAAAATGTACCTTTACTCCCTATTAATTCTAAACACTCTAAACTACTTCTAAACATCAAGAAATCATTCATAACATGAATGATTACCTTGAATTCATAATTCAAATTCAAGGTAGAGTTAAGATTCAAGTCTTGAGAATTCTTTCGGATCTTTTGAGAAAGTCCCTTTGAGTCTTTCCAAGCAGTCGTCTACAATTACTTATAAATTGTTTGAAGTCTCAAGTAAGTGAGTATGAGAATGAGGAGAATATATTCATGAGTCTATATTATAATTGAGATCCTTGAGTTGAGTTAATTCATGCCCATAATGTTTCATGAATTCCATAAATTGAGTATCTTTGAGAGAATTAGTATCTTCAAGTTCTAAGTTGTTGAGTATTGAGTTCCTAATTCTTTTTGAAAAAATATTTTATAATTTTTTATTACTATATGTTATACAAGGAGATCCTTGAGTTGAGTGGGTCATGCCCATAATCCCGCATGAACCTTATGAGTCGAGTATTCATGAGATGAATAGTATCATTCAGTTCTATATATTGTTATTGAAAACCTTGAATTGAGTCGTTCATGTCCATAATTCGACATGAACCCTATTTTGAGAAGTCTTTTACAATTACGCATAATATGTTTAAAGGTTTGAGTAAATGAATATGTGGAAGAGTCGAGTCAAGTTTCATTTTCTTTAAAATGAATACATGGGAACTAAGTATTTCCAAGAGTAAATGTTTTCACATTTAAAAGAGGCGGAAATTGAGATTTACAAAAGAGTTTTGAGCAGTTTGAGTACCATCTCTTTTAAGAGAAAGATTTTTGAGTAATAAACTCAAAACACAGAAAGATATATGTTTTCTTTAAAACATATGAGCTAAGTATATTTTGGGAGTAATATTGAGCACCGATATGGGGGAGAATCCTAAAACTCATAGCCCCCATAAACCATGTATGCCAACATGGGTAAAGAGTCATACTTTTTAGATGATTCCTTATTGCTTTTTAAGCATAGCTTAGTAGATCTACTTAGTTAGTACGTTCTATACCCCGGCAAAGTATAGGATAGTTCTGGCAGCTTGGGCTAGACGTTGTATCATCACATAGATCATAGTGATGGTTCTCGGTTAGAGAATCTCTGAAACAAAATTATTTTGTATCTTTACATGAGAGTAAGTGTTATTAAATTATTTTCATACAATTGATTTATTATTGTATTTTTGCATACAATCGAGTTATTATCCCTTGTTTTAAAAGCTTTTAAGTTATTGCATCTTTTATTGTTATTTTATCTTTGAGTATCTTATTGTTGAGTTTAGCCCAATTTCTCCGAGTTGAGTTGAACTATGTTTCACGTAGTTGAGTATCTTATCGTTAAGTTGAGCCCTATTTTTCTAAGCTGAGTTGAACTATGTTTCACAGAGTTGAGTATCATACTTTTGAGTTGAGCCCTTTTTCTCTGAGTTGAGTTGAACTATATTTCTCTAAGTTAAGCTGAACTATATTTCCTTGAGTTTAGTATCGTACTGTTTAGTTGAGCCCTATTTTCTCTAAGTTAAGTTGAACTATGCTTCATTGAGTTTAGTTGAGTTTAGTTGAGTGAGTTGAGAAGAGGTAAGTATGTTTCTTTTCCATCAGTTCAAGCTTATGTTTATTATGCTTTAGAATTCCCCTTACATGCTAGTACATTCCATGTACTGAGCCATTTGGTCTACATCATTTCATGATGAAGATACAGGTATTCAAGATCATCAACAGGCGTTTTGTTGAGGTCATGTGATATTTCAGTCAGCTTTGGTGAGCCATCTTATATTTCAGAGGACTTCACTTGTATCTTACATTCAGATGTCGTGGGTATTGTACCAATATCCTTCTGTAATAGTAGATGCTTCATAGATTGTGATGGCTCAAAAGTCAAGCTTAGTAATTCAGAGGCGCTCTTCTTTTCTCTAGAAAACAATGTATGCCTAGTTTATTTTGTCATTATTTCCACTATGGAATTTAGATTTATATTTTATTTTATTGAGTCAGACCCTTCTATCATTTTTCTTATGTGTCCTTTTGTTGATTCTTGTCGCAGCTTGGGTTATTATTGCATTGTAACCTAAACATTAGTTTGTTGTCTTGTCATCTTGTCCTTTTATCTTTTACTTAATGTATTCTTTGGTTTGTGTCACTTCAACTCATTCTGTTTATCTTACCATGTATACATGTCTTTTCAATTCAATTTTCGTGGCATGATATGTAAGTGGAATTTGGTCATATCTTAAAGTCATCATATAATCATGGAATGAAAATATTAAAGAAGTTGAAAAAAAATATTCGAGGAAACGAATAAAGGATTTAAATACTTCGACACATCATTTAATATCAAAATAGTAAAAAGGAAAAATTCCATCTAAATTGACATATTTTATTTGTTGTGAAAAAGATATTTCTCAAATGAAGAATTTTAATCGATAGCCATGAAACAAAAATGATAGACATATCCATCAACACATATGTTTCAAAGATATATTGTATGATTTTCACTTCTCATCTTAGAAGCAATGCTTTTGTTTGACATTAATATTATTTTTCTTCATACCTCTCTTTTTAAATAAAAATACAATTTTTTTAAAAAACAAAGAAGAAGCAAGACAAAAAAAGTCAAGAAAAAGTTAAAAGAGAAAAAAGGGTCCAAAAAAAAAAAGAACAAAGAAAATTTGGAGTAAAGAAAAGCCAATAACAACAAAAGAACAAGCTCTACAAACTACGTTCAACCTGATTCTTGCTTTGACACGATACGTAGGCCTCCTTATTTTATGTTCGCTCTAATGAAGAATAAATATAGAAAGCCCTCATCACAAAAAAATGGGAATGAACAAGTTTTTTATATTTTTCATAAAGAGTTGATTCCAAAAGTATTAAGTTTTAATCCCATTACAAGTGTTATATTTGAGATTTCATGCCATCCCTTTCTTTGTTACCTTGTTCAAAATTCATGTTACATCCAAATAAAGAGCTTTTGATAAACTTTTAACCATGAAAATTCAAGCGAGCCTTCAGTGTTGATTATCATATAAGGAAAATATCAGTTCATGTCATAAAGATTTAAAAATAATACAATCTCATCAATAAATACCCTTACAAGCACTATAAGACATTATTTGAGTTGAGAGAAATTAAAAATATGAGATAGTCTTATTGGTGAAAACCGCCAGGGAAGCGTAAGGTGATAGTGAGTCAGAGACAAACAAAATGATACACTTTTAAGTGAAATTTTTTTGAGGCACCACAACTCAAAGATGAGCCACAAATCTAGTGAAAAGTTGTATTATAGAAGTCTGACTTCAAAAGTTAATTAGGCAAATCAAACCATTTCATCAAAAATGCATGTCATGATCATTATAATTTCCTACCACTCTTAAAGGAATCCATTGTTATTTTTATATTCTATCAAATTGGTCAAATGTTATTTCTTCTTATTTTTTGTCACTCAATTTTGTTTGCAATATTTCTTTGAGTTCGTCTTCATTAAAAAAAAAATATTATTTCAAAATTTGCTACTATATCTTCAATTGAACAAAGCAAAATTTGGCCAACACATCAAACGTGACATGATTGAGGAAATAATGATATGCACAATAACTTATCAACAATCGGAAAAAAAACATATCAACAATCGACAAATTTTATGATTTATATGAATACAAGATTTAGTGATTGTTGGAAGGTGGAAACGTTATAATAAATGTGAAGTTTGAATTTATGAATAACTAGATATGTCTTCAAGATTATCAAGGTGAGCTGACTAACAAACAAACCAATCTATCCAAGCTGAAGGTAGCTTCAAACATGGTAACAATAGGAGCAAACATCCTCAAAGCCAATGCCACAAACCAACCAACAAAAAATTCACAACTTGTCTTCTTTGTTTTTTAAAACAGGGGAAATGTTTCTGAAATAAAGAATATCTTGAAGACTAAAATTTATAAACACCATTGCAAAAACTACGGGAAAAAATAAAAAAAAATTTACATGCATACACATTTAATTATAATTTTCTCCTAGGATAAACCATTCATAGTCTGAGACAAAAAAAATTTTCATTTTTCTGGATAAGAACTTCCTAGTCAGACAACTTTTTTATTTAATTTTTGTTCAAGGATAAACACTTCCGAGTCTGAGGCATTATTTTTTTATATAGTTTTTCTCCTATGATATACACTTTCTTGTTTGAGAAATTTCCTTTTTGAAGTTTACCATTCCTAATAACTCACAAAAATGTTCCTGGTGCAAATTTGAGCAAAAAAAGAAAAGTTGTGCTTATTTATTTGATGGTTCTATTTAACAAGATCTTTCTGAATGAGGAGATTTAGTATAGCAGGACTGTCTTGGACAATGAGATATAGTTTAGCAGGACCCTCCTGGACAATGGGATTAGCAGGACCCTCCTACATAATGGATTTAATGGGATTAGCAGTACCCTCCTAGACGATGGGATATATTATAGTATAGCAGGACCCTCCTAGACAATAGGATATAGTAGAGTATAGAAGGACACTCCTGGACAATGTAATTTAAAAAGATAGTAGGACTCTCATGGACAATGGGATTTAGTATAGTATACCAGGACCCTCCTAGGCAATAGGAATTAGTGTAGCAGGACCCTCCTAGACAATGGGATTTTGTATAGAAGGATCCAATAGGATAATAGAATATAGTATAGCAGAACCCTTCTAGACAATGAGAATTATTATAGCATAACCCTCTTGGGAAATGAGATTTATTATAGAAGGTGCCATCTGGACAATGGGATATAATATATCAGGACCCAACAATGGGACCTCACTTAACTTAAACTCATCATTCCATATCCTTGAACTACACCTAACCTAATTCCCTTATTATTCGGGATATGTAGGTTGTCAAAAACAAGGACTCGATCACATATTTTTCCTTTTCAATGAGAATCTGGTCAAAACTTGTCTCATTGTCTACTTCTTTGTCAATAAACTCTTCCTGTTTCTAGTCAAAGAGGGAAATACTATAGACATATAATTTTTGACCGAAAAACAGATTTTACACTTTTTTTCCCTTAAATACTTATTATAACCCTAAATTAAATATGTTGATTTTATCTATTTCAGCAGTTAAATTTAAAATATTCGAAAATTACAAAAAAAAAAATAGAGTCATATTTTAGTGTAGGTTTTATTTTAAAGAAAAGAAAATTATTATAGAAACAAAAATAAATGTTTCTTTTAATTTAAGTATTTAATAAATAAGCTGGTAATTCTTAATTATAATTTATTATTAGATACCTAATTTCTCTGTTAGTTCAAAAAAAATATAAATAATATTCTTATCATTATATTATATTTTATTATATACATTAATTATATAAAAAAAACAAAAACTTAAGTAAACTATACCCCAATTAGGGGGGGGGGGGCATTGTATTGTCACGTCTTGAGCCTACAACCTGGACGCGACTGGTACTCCAGAACCATTGCTGGCCCAAAGCGAACCCTTGGCCTGACTAAACTCTTAATGGAAGGCTTACTCAACATAAAATATACTGAAATACAATCTTAAAATGAACTGTCTGAATAGATAAACTTAGAATGTTTTAGAAATAAACATTCAACTAGCCAAAGTGGCAACTCAAGTCTTAACATAAACAACTGAAAATGAAAAGATTCATGAACTAATAATGTCTAACTATCTATGAAGCCTCTACTAACTGAGATGGATGTCGGGACAAGACCCACGACATCCTAATAAACTAAAATGATAAAACAAAATAAAGGGATCCTCCGGAAGCAAGGAGGCTCACCAACAACTCTGAAGCTCAGCTGGATCAACGAAGCGCTGGATATTGATCTTGGTTTCCTATATCTGCATTGTGACAGATGCAGAGCTAATGGAGTTTGTACAAGGAATTTACGAGAATGTCAGGGGAAATCTAAACAAGACATAAGCTTAAACTAGAACTGAAAAAAACACTTATCTCGACTCAACTCAACTCATTTCAGTATAAAGTAGTAATAATGATGCAATATAATGAAAAACTTTAAAACATGTAGACAATAACTCATTATATTAAAAGACAAAATAATAATTTAGTTTTTGTACATGAAAATACATGCAACTCTATGGAAGATTCTCTAACTGCAACCATCACTATGAGCTATGTGATGATACAACGTCTCACCCAAACTGCAAGAACTGTACTATACTTTTCCGGGGTATAGAACTCCATAACTAAGTGGATCCACTAGTCTATGCTAAAATGCATTAAGGAATCATCTAAAAAGTATAACCCTTTCTACCCAAGTTGGCTACATGATTTATGGAGACTTGAGTTATCTGAACTGGTCATATCAGTGGTCAATACTACTTCCAAAATGTAACTAGCTCATATGTTTAAAGACATGACTTTCTCTGTGGTTTGAGACTCAAAAATCTATCTCTTAACAGAGATGGTACTCAAAACTGCTCATGAAAACTCATTCGGAAATCAGTGTTTCCTATCATCTTAAATGTGAAAACATTTACTCTTTGGAAATACTTAGTTCCCATATAACATTTTAAAGAAAATGATCTCGGCTCTAACCTTACTCACAATCATTTCTCAAGTCTAAAAACAAGTTTAAATCAATTGTAAAAGACTTTTTGAAAAGACTCGAAGCACTCTCAAGACTTGACTCTTAGCTTTAGCTTGAATTTAAATTTATAAATTGAATGTTACGATTCAAGTTTAAGGATGATTTCTAGATGTTCAAAGTTCATTTAGAGTAGTTAGAATTGATAGAAAGTGTTACAACACTTCAGGAGGACTCTGATGGGCCAAACGATGGAAAACGGGTGGGGGCTGGTGACCCTGGCGCCAGCCCCTAAAGTTCAGAGACCACATTTTTGTGCTCTACTGGCGGGCTACGCCAGCCCTGCTAGCGCATTAGTGGCGCGTTGCGCTACCCTTCCCCTTGTCCGATTCGACGAATTTTTCTTCTTGTGTTTTTACCTTAATTCAACTAGATTCAATTATCTTTCTCAATTTCAGTTTAGATTCAGTTACCCATTACATGTACACAAGAATATATTTAAAAACAACTCTTAAAATCGATACGACTATCTCAAGAACTCATCAATCCCATCCTAATTCAAGAACGAAAACAAATTCAAGAACACTAATCAGGAACATCAAACCTTTATCTTTTTAGGACGAAAATTATGCTGAAATTATTATGATTGACGCATGGGTGAATGAATTCAACGCTATGTGAACTGACATACCACTTAGGGATTAAACCCTTGGTGAAATCCGTAACCAAATCATCGACAACTCAACGAAATATTAACCTTTCTCCTCTTTTCTTCTCTTTTCTCTTCTTGAACTCTTTTCTAAAAACCCTAGTATGAATTGTAATTGTGTAAACTAAAATAAATCAGTTTAGACCCCTAATTAATTACTAAAAATCAATTAAATCTGATAGGGTAAGGAGAAGACCAAAATACCCTTCTTAAATCTGAGTAACTTTCTTTAAATAGATAGATTGAATTCAAACAGTCATATCTCCCTCATACAAGCTTGAAAATTAGCAAACTGAGTGGCATTAGAAAGAGGAGTTCAAGCCCTTTCATTTGATATCTTATGGACCACCTAACTCATCTTGTGCTGAAAGTTATGGTCGTTTGAAGTTGACCCAAAACTCAAAACTTCCAAAATTTCAGATTTTGCTATTTACAATTTAGTTTCTTTCTAGTTCTAGTTCTTTCGTAAACCGAGGCGTTAAAATATCTCCCCCATAGGAATATTAGTCCTCAAATGAGATTACTCTAAGTAGACTAACGTTGTAACATCTAACATTCGGCTCAAACACCAAACAAGCAATATATAACACAGCATGTTAAGTTAAAATATATTCCAAGAAAAGGATTAGAACCTTAATTTGGAATTTCTCCGGATCGAAAGAGAGGTGAGTATCTCTTCTTCAAATCCTCCTCAGCTTCCCAAGTAGCCTCTTCAACAAAGTGATTTCTCCATAGAACCTTAACTGATGTTAATCATTGGTTCTCAACTTGCGAACCTAGCAGTCTAGAATCTGAACATAAATCTCCTCATAAGATAAGTTTACCTTAATACCAGTAACTTCAGTAGGTATGATAAGTGAAGGATCGCCCATACACTTTTTCAACATGGAAATTTGAAATATCGGATGGACCATTGCTAACTCTTGTGGTAGCTCCAACTCATAAGCCACATTATTGATCCTCTTGGATATTCTGTAAGGACCAATATACCGGAGACTAAGAATCCCCTTCTTACAAAATCACATAACACCCTTCATACGTGAAACATTCAAATAAATCCAATCTACATAAAACTCTAAGTCTCTTCTCCTAACATTTATATAGGATTTCTGACGACTTTGTGTTGTTTCAAACTCTCTTGAATAATCTTTGATGAGTCCAAGAATTGGACTCATTTACGGCTATATTTTAATAAAGATCGTGTCCTCAAATGCTTATTTTATCTCAATATATGATAAAAACCTTTAATTTTCATGTATTTCAAGTTTTAGTGGAAGCATGGACACTTAGGTGCAAAATGGAACGAAAAAGCTAAAAAGGACGAAGAAGCTGAAACCTGAGCATCGCCAAGCATGCTTGGCGATTCGCCGAAGGGATGCACTTCTCCCTTTGTTCAAGTACGCGAAGCCTTGAAGGAACAAGATAAAAAAGGCGATGAAAAGAATAGTTGGTGTGTCGACGAATAGTTCCGCGAAGCAGTACTATGTTGCCCAACGACACAGAGCACGACGATGCTAAAGGCTAGTGCAAGACGGTGATAAACTACACCAAAGGGCGAATCACCGAGTTAATCGGTGATTCCAACTAACCTCGTTGAACCATCCACCAAAACTAATTTTTGAAGTCTATAAATACTAAACTCTTTATTAATTTTAAGAGATTCAAACATATATTTTAATTTTCAGAATAAAACAGTACTTTTTGCTCTAAGTGATAGGGTTTTGGAGACTTGAAGGAGAAGAGGGTTTTCATCTTGAAGATTTGGAGTTGGGTCTCTTAGATTCTTCATTCTTGGCCTATAACAAGACTTAAATCTTCATACCCATTTGAATGCAAACTCATTTACGTATAAATTTCTATCTCTTGATATGTGGCAATAAAACCCAATTCTTAGGGTGTGATTTAGCGAATATGGGTTAAGATATTTGTTAGGTCCTGCTTGCTAATAGTGTATTTGTAGTTTAATTGTGATTTTGTTTAGTGGTTTTGTATGAATTTATTGAATTTGTAGTTGCAAATACAAGATTATTTATGTGTTTTCGGCTTGCTCGAGAGAGAGGTCGTAAAACTAAGACCACTAAATTGACGGCCTAAGGAGTGGGTCAACATGAGGTTCAGCCTGAGAGGGTGAGCCCTAGTACCATATCCTAACACTCAGCTTGAGAGAGTGTGTGAGGTAAGGCGTAGGCTGGCCTTCATGCAGGAAGTGGGTGTCCAAGAGGAACCCATTTGAAATAGGGTAAGTTTCTCGACAGAGAACTTATTTCCACATAAAGCTTAGCCTAGTCACTATTACTCTATAACTTTTCTATTGAAAGCATGTACCCAATACTTTAGATTAACCCGTATTCCGGTCACATCCCAAGAACCCCCCTCTCATTACTTAGATTCCATTGTTCATTTGTTGTTTTTATCTATTTGCGACAAACCCCTCATTTGATATTTGACACTTTGTGTCACTCCCTTTTATTTACTATGTTTTTACTTGTTAACGTTTTTAGCTATGACTAGTTAGAACTTAATTTTATATTTCTATAAATTCTCAAAACCACTATCTTGGGACGACCCTAACCATTGGTTGGCTTATTATACTATTTCACGATCGTAGACACTTGAATTGGAAGTTGTGTCATTGATTATGGAAAATATCAAAAATGGCGCCGCTGCTGGAAGTGGTGTTATTTGAGAATTTTTAGATTAGTAGAATTTTTTATCTTCTTAGTTGTAGTTTCACTAATTTTACTTTTACTTTTGTTTTTCGTTGAGTTGTCCATTAAGATGAGCATGGCAGAGCAGAGTAGTGGCAAATTGGTTGAAATGAGCCAAGGAGTCCAAAAGGACCTCACGCTGACCGCACTGGCATCTCAACTAAACGACTTGGCCACCAAAATCTCATAGGTGGAATCCAATTCAATAGCAAAGGGAGGTACATACCCCCTCATGAGTGGAGAAAGTCTAGAGATAGGGGGAAAATCATGTCGAGGACACACTTCAAATCATTCTCCAAAAGATCACCGATCAAGATCGGGTGTTGGAAGAAATGAAGGAGGATATCGAAGTGTTGAATCAAATAATCGGATCTCACTCTAGATCAATCCAGCTAATCAGGTCACTCCTGAGTTTTGCAATGCCTCATCTCCACCCAAATGACATATTGGGGTCACCTAGTGACACTAGGGCTAACCCCAATAACGGAGAATGAGACAGGATTTGTGTCGTACCACGACATAAAATAAGGCGCTTCTTGGGGGGCAACCCAAGGTTTTACTTCTTTTAATTACTATGTTAGAATAATGGTGTGTTGGTTTTGTAGGTTAAAGTGCGAAAGGTGTTGAAAAGTGCAAATTGGCGAGCTAAGGATCCAGTTGGCGAATCGCCGAACCTATCGGCGATTCCGATTTAATCCACAATTGTGGCAAAAAAATAAGGGATGTTCTGTACAACTCGGCTAGATGAGTATGCGTTTGGCGCGTCGCCGAGTTGATCAGCGACAAGACTAACGTCGCCGAATGGCCGAGAACTAAACGGTTATATAAGGGCCAAAGGTCAAATTTTTTAATCTCTCACTTTCCCTCATCTGAAACTCCCCAAAATCGCACCAAAGGTACTCTTTCTTAGATTTTTACCTTGAATTAGTATTTTAGTCGGTGATTAGTGCTTGAGGTTGGATTTCTTTGCTGCCTAGCATTTCAAAAAGAAAGCAAATTGATCAGCATCAAAGTTTAGTCTCTAAAACTCCGAACTTAGTTGTGATAATTTTGCATTCTTTTACAATTATAGTATCAGGATGACATGTGTTGAGTGTCTCTGATAGAAATAGGGTGTTGTGACGCTATTGTTAATTCAAAAAAATTTCCTGAAATGCTTTAATAGTCGAATGCCTTAGTGTTTGTGCTTTCATTTGAATGAACTAGTAATGGGTGACTACATTCATAAGGGTACTCTTATTTAGAAGGCCAAATTTGGCAAAACTGGAAAAAGTCTGAGTACTCTAGTATAATGGGAAGTATGGAACCTGTGTGAATTTCGTGTATGCATGCTTTGATTTTACTTTAGAAGCTCGTAAGGTCAGTTTCGAGAGTTGGGTTGAAAAATAGGCATGTTGTGTCATTCGGCGAGCTGGGTCATGCTCGCCGAACGATTCGGTGGTTCGCCTATTGGTTATAGACCGCCCTTACTTCATGTCCTTAGTGATGTAAAATTTGTAACTTTTCGCGGACACATTAGTGATTGCCAAAAGTTGTCGCCGACTCGCCGATAGGACTTTAGATCTCTCTTTGCATACCCATAATAATCTCTTTCACTGTATCTTTTGGCAAATAACCTTGTCATTGCCGAAAGAAGTTGGTGACTCGCTGAATAGGCTATTTCAGTGCCAATTTTCCTAAAGTTTAAGCAAACCCTTTCGGCGAGCTTGACCTAGCTTGCCAAAGATGTTTGGCGACTCGCCAACTGGATCGGTGAGTCTTTCTGTAAAAATATTCTCTATGGTTGTGTTAGTTTTGCCTAATATCTTGATCTTTTGCAGATATGGTACGCACAAACTGAAATGAGCCACCTTAGAAAAAGGTAAAGGGAATTACGATAAATGAAGGAGGATCACGTACTTCATAGAAAAGAAAGCAAGATCTCCCACCGGGAGATAAAGGCAAACGAAAGAAGCATATCGCTAGAAAAAGGTCAGCTATTGAGCTAGATTTCTCTAAGCCGGATGATGAACAACCCTTGATTAACCGACAGAATAGGCTGAGAGATAGATATCAATCCACACCCACCAGAGTTCCATCAGCTGTAACTCCTTCTACTACTGAATCAGTGCTATCTCCGACACCACCTCCAGTGGCCCCTATACTCCTTGTAACTCCACCTCCACCCAAATTGCTGAACAGATTGAAAGGCGATGGTTTACGAACCATTCTAGAAGAAAAATTACTATCTGTGGAGGGTTTGGAAGGTAAGCATGCTGAGGTGCTGGACACGCTTATGTACCATGAGTTCGAGTAGTACACTAGCCCACAGGGCCCTTACATCCCTTCCTGGGTTTGGGAATTCTACTTAGCCTATAAGTAGTTGGTCCCGAAAAATAAGAAAAAGGCTAGTGAATTCCGATCGGTGAAGTCAGTTATGGTCAGAGGCAAGGAGGTGGAGTGTCACAACGAGCATATTAATGTTGTATTGGGTCGATCGCTGCACTCGGTATTGCCCTACCAGGGTTTTCCTATTGTTTCATCTCTAGATGACTTGAAGGGTTGGTTAGCTCAAATGATTTCTGACATCACCCCGAGGTGAATGGATGTAGGAGCTCATATGGAGAAGAGGGATATAAACATCACCTCCCGATATTGGTTTGGCTTCATGAGCCGCACTATCATGCCATCACAGAACGGGTCCATCCTGCATCATCCTAAGGTGGATTGCCTTGGTTCTATCATGGCCAGAAGGCGGATTTTACTGGGACTGCGGATCTCATAGGAGATGGCTATGAGAGCCAAATAGAAGCTGACATCTCTGCCAGTTCCTGATTTGATCACTGAGTTATGCAGCAGTGCTGGAGTACCCCGGGATCCTGCTAGAGATATAGAGGTCACCTAATCTTTCTCGATAGATATGCGGTGTATAGAGGCCGAGTTCACACGAGAGGAGGTTGACAGGAGAACAGCTGCTCTAATAGATACATCTCCAGAGGTTAATGTTGACTCATTACCAGCAGAGATACCGTCGCCTACTCCGACCTCGGAGCCCTCAGTTATACCCCCTCCTTCTTCCTCTTTCTCACAGGCTCCAGGTGATCCCTCATCCTCCCAGCCTGCCAGGATCACTCAGGCCATGATCCTAAAGATGGGGCATTTGGCCTATTCAGCAGATGTTAGAGCTACCCGACTGGAGAGGTCTGTTCCAGGAATGATGGACAGGGCCATAATAGCAGCACTTACCTCCCTTCAGACTTATATTGATGCCTTGACACTTCTATTAAGTCTACTAACTTCCCTTCTCTAGTAGAAAGGGCAGATGATGAGGATGCTCTTGAGACCACAGGAGATATGCACGGGGATGGCACAACACATGTAGAGTCGGATGCAGAGACCGACGATGAGCTGATAGTAGATGAGAAAGAGATGATAGAGAGCCAAGATGCGAGCATATTCAGAGATCTGCCAGATCTAGTAGAGACGGTTATTCAGTGGGTGATGCAGACATTACCGACCCAGACGTCCACAGCAGCTGCTAGTAGATCTGGCACTGCTATTCCATCTGAGACTACTCCGGGCACTGATGCCCCGACAGATAGAAAGACTGTGTAGACAGGACCTTTCTCTACCTTCCTCTCTATCTTACTTACATCTACTTTTGGGCATTGTAGCATCAATTTCTTAAACCGGAGCCAAGTTTCATGCAGAGGTTTTCCAGTCAGACGCTTAAAGCTTTGGATGCTATCCCGAATAGTCATCATCTTCGAGGGAGGGAAAAATCGCACATTAAATGCGGTGACCAACTCTTCCCATGAAGTGATTGATTCACGTGGCAACTTACCTAGCCACTTGCACGCCTCCCCCATCAATGAAAAAGGGAATAACCTTAATCGAACCGACTCCTGAGAGATGTTTTTGAATGAGAATGGCCCACACACATCTACAATGGTTCCAAGGTGCTCGTGTGGGTCCTCATGAGCTAATCCACTAAAGAGTCCCTTTAGTTACAAGAGTTGCAACATGGTGCTCGTTATGTGGAACACCGCATTTCCCTCTACTAGAGGTAGACAAATGGCTCCAACACCTCCCATGAGATGTGGATTATTGATGTTGGGCTCTTGGACATCGTTGAGGTTTCTGATGTCGTCTTGGTAGCCCACATTGCTACCGTTAACACTCATGCTTTCTAAAATATTTACTCAATCAACAGAACAAAACTAAAAATTAAATTAGTAAACTACAACTAAGAAGAACAAAAATTCTACTAATCTAAAAATTCTCAAGTGACATTACTCCCCGGCAGCGGCGCCATTTTGATGTTTGCCATAATCAATGATACAACTTCCAATTCAACGATCGTTCAATAGTATAATAATCCAACCAAGGGTTGGAGTCGTCCCAAGAGAGTGGTTTTGAGAATTTATAGAAAAATAAAATTAAGTTTTAACTAGTCGTAGCTGAAGACATTAACGAGTAAAAACATAGTAAATAAAAGGGGGTGACACAAAGTGTCAAATATCAAATGGAGGTTTTGTCACAAATATATAAAAACAACAAATTAACAATGGAATCTAAGCAATGAGAGGGGGGGTTCTTGGGATGTGATCGGAATACGAGTTAATCTAATGTATTGGGTACATGCTTTCTATAGAAAAGTTATAGAGTAATATTGACTAGGCTAAGCGTTATGTGGAAATAAGTTCTCTCTCGAGCAACTTCCCCCATTTCAAATGGGTTTCTCTCAAACACCCAGTTGCCGCATGAAGGCCAGCCTACACCTTACCCCACTCACTCTCTCGAGCTGCATGTTAGGATAGGGGACTAAGGCTCACCCTCTCAGGCTGAACCTCATGTCGACCCACTCCTTAGGCCATCAATTTAGTGGTCTTAGTTTTACGACCTCTCTCACGAGGAAGCCGAAAACACATAAATAAACTTGTATTTGCAACTACAAATTCATTAGATTCATACACAACCACTAAACGAAATCACAATTAAACTACAAATAAACTATCAGCAAGCAAGACCCAACAAATATCTAAACCCATATTCGCTAAATCATACCCCAAGAATTGGGGTTTTTAGCCACACATCAAGAGATAGTAATTTATACCTAAATGAATTTGCATTCAAATGGGTATGAAGATTTAAGTCTTGTTACAGGCCAAGAATGAAGAATCTAAGAGACCCAACTCCAAATCTTGAAGATGAAAACCCTTTTCTCCTTCAAGTCTCCAAAACCCTCTCACTTAGAGCAAAAAGTGCTATTCTATTCTGAAAATTAAAATAAATGTTTGACATCTAAAAATTAATAGAGACTTTAGTATTTATAGACTTCAGAAATTAGTGATGGCGGATCATTCGGTGAGGTTAGTCGGAATCACCGATTAACTTGGCGATTCGCCCTTCGGTGTAGTTAGTCGATGCCTTGCACTAGCCTTCAGCATCGTCGTCCTCTATGTCATTGGACGACATAGTATTGCTTCGCAGAAGTAAACGAAAATGAGCCGACTGCTTCTTTCATCACCTTTTTTATCCTGCTCCTTCAGGGCTTCGCGTACTGGAAGAAAGGGCGAAGTGCGTCCCTTCGCTGCATTGCCAACCATGCTTGGCGATGCTCAGGCTTCACCATCTTCGGTTTTTTTAGGCTTTTCTTTCCTTTTTGCGCCTAAGTGTCCATGCTTCCATTAAAACTTGAAATACCTGAAACTTAAAGGTTTTTATCAAATATTGAGATAAAATAAGCATTTGAGGACATAATTTCTATTAAAATATAGCCCTAAATGAGTCCAATTTGTGGACTCATCACTAGTCATGATGAGATAAAGTATATTTTTTTAAACCAGAATAGAGTTGATGTCAATGTGCCATCGTGTTAGAGAAGACTAAATCCATATGTTGAATAATTGAGTAGAGTATTCATGAGGTGGTAGAGACAAGCTAGGCTTGTGAATTTTGAAGTGGGAAACCCCATGGAATTCAGAGGATGATAGAACTATTTGAGAGATAATCCTTAGTAAGTGAGTAAGTAGTACTTAAATTGCAAAGTCGACTATGATGGTAATTTGTGAGTATGGGGACTAAGAGGTAAGGATTGACTACATGTCATAAGGTCCTAGTGGACGAGTGTTTCTAAATTGTATCTAGTAGTTGTAAGTTAGTTTAGTAAGCAAGCAATCATATTGATATTCGAGTTTAGTAATAAACATTAAACTTCAATTTTAGATGAGTGTCTTGACAAAAGGATGGCAACAAGAGGGTGATGAGATTTGATCTAGAAGACTTGACATAGAGTAGGTGAGAAATTAAGGTGATAAGTTGCAATAAATATGAGTGGTACAAGTGAGATACCCTAAACCTCTATACAAGGGTAGTGAAGTGTGGCTAAGTCACAAGAGTAAAAAAAGCATTATGAGATGTACCGAAAGGGTATGTAATCAGAAAAGGTTAATAGAAACACCTTAGAAAGAAGTCTTAGTACCTTCTTATGGAGAGTTCAGTAGTCATGAGATAAGCTTCTCCCGAGTGTTAGAGTAAAAAAGGACGTAGAGTAGTTAGAGATGATGGAATAGCTCCATAGCCTTCAAGTGTCAGCTTTAAACCTAAGGGAGATATGGCAAGATGTGAAGTCAAATCAAGTGTTCAATAATAAGATAGTAATGAGTTTTTAAAGAGTAAGGGAGATATCTTTTCAGAAAAAGGACCTTTAGTCCTGGTAACTTAGTGCTACTTTTCATCTCCACACTTCTTTTATTTCCTGGAAAATTGAGATCCAAATGGTCTGGTCATTCAAGGTAACTCAAGTATTTTAGTCGGGTGCTATTGAGCTTGAGAATGACAAAGGCGAGAGGTTCAAAACCAATGGTCAGTGAATCAAGGCATACTTGGGAGTCCTAGAAGAAGTGAAAATAGTGGAGGAATACAAGCTTCATGAAATATGAGTCATGAGGTAACCTGTGTTGTGCCATGACGTTAAATTGTGTGTTGCTTGGAAGGCAACCCATGATTGTAAATGTAACATGTAGTTTAAATTTTAGCATATTGTTTTCGTTTTTATAGTGTTATAGTGTGTCGATGTGTGTAGGAAAAAGTTGGACTAAGGACTGAGGAGCTGAAATATGGAAGCCTTTCACGGGCACCCACACGGGCTATAGTGCTTCTCACAGCAAACTTCACGGCTCGTCTATATCACTAGCTCCTATATGGAGCCTACTGGAAATGACTCCATAAGGTTCGTGGAAGGGTTTATGGTCTATTTGACCTTAGATGGACTGTTTAGCGTATTGTGAATCCTCTGGTAAGTTTCTCACTCAAGGGATTTTCACTGTAACTCTCACGGGCCATGGTGCTCATCAGGAGCATCACCACAGTCCGTTGTATTTTAAGTCGCCAGTGCCCATCTAACTTGACCCGACCCGCGCGACCTTAAGAGTTTTAAACATTTTATAAAGCTTTCAAAGTGCCAAAGGTCGGGGTTTTCTCTCTTCTCTCTCATTTGTAACGGTTTTTATTTCTATTAAACGGTTTTTTATGACCCATACCATCACAATCGATCAAAAAATCAAAACCCTAAGTCCACTATTGTCGAAAATCAATAGTGTACTTCATTTTTTCTTTTAAAAGTCTAAAGTTAAGAAAATTTTGAAGTAAGCTCTTCTTCCTACTTGATATAAGTTCGATATTCTCTAGAATCAAGTTAGAACTACTAGTTTTTGTTTAATTTTATGTATTCTTACTTGTTGAAGTGTTTGTTAGGTTGTGATTGTGATGGGTATGTCGAAATTAGTTGAAATTGGTGATTTGTTTTTGTGGGTATGAAAAATTTGTGTGGGGTTAGTAATGGATGATAACATAAGCATGAATTTGAGTCCGAATTGCGTAAGTAAATGATGCTCATGTGAGTTTTGCAATTCAACTTTTTTGAAATTGGGAAAAGATAAATATTTGTATATGGGTATGGTTGTAATACACAAGTATTGTTCTTATTTGAATAATGGTTGATGAGATTAGATAGATTACTTCCATCTGTGTGTGAATATGTCTCATAAATTATGGTTATGCATCGATAATTGATGAAATCCGGCATAGTAAACATATGAGATTAAATTGACCAAAAATTTTGGACCAAGTGTAAGTCCACGAAAGGCTTCACGGACCGTGAAGGGAGACACGAGCTGTGGAACCATTCGTGGTCCACACTTAGACATTGAAGCGATCACTGACTAAAGTCATAGGTACCCAAACGGATCGTGGTTCACTCCACGGTCTGTGAAGCCCTCCGGGAACCAAAACCAGTACACTTCCCAGCTTAATAATTGACACTGTCTCATGTTCACGAGGGAAATAATGGACTCTGGTACCCTCTAGGGCCCATGTTGACCTCCATATAAAAAATATTTTATTTTTAGCTAATCTAGTTTTTTCAATTTTGATACATCACCTTTCCCAATGATAGATTGGGTGACGACATTCTTAAGGCAAAGCGTCACGGTGTATTTACACAGGGGAGGTCTGGGTACCCGTTAGTGTGTCATTTTAATTATTTAGATTATTAACACGTTTGTGTATTTTCTCAGGTACTATGGGGCCACGAAGAAAGACTGCACAGCCACATAACTCACCAACTCCCTCACAAACTCAAAGTGCAAATACGGCAGAGTCTATTAGCTCAGGGGTTAAATTTTATACTATAATTGAAGAGGACTACCCTCGAGCTACTAGATCACGGACGGCGAGAGTTATTTTTCAGCATACTCCTTCCTAGTCTGAAGAGGAAGGTAATGGGTGCAGGAGTGGTGAGGAATCTTGTAGCGGCCCCGGGATTGATAAGGAATCTGATAATGGCTCACAAGAGAATGTGGTTGAACCTCAATAGGATATTGGAGAAGAGACTGAACCACGAGCACAAGAAGAAGAAGGTTCCTAGGGAGAAGATGTTGATGATGATAGCAATGGGGTACGAATGATACAATATGTTCATCAGCGGGAGTCTTACTCGGCACTGTGACAACAAATTATTGATTGTTTTCGCCAATTGTGGACAGTCCCACGATCAAAAGACTTCTTCAAGCATGGCATAGTGTCGAAGACTGGAGTGTTTGGGGTCGACCCATTATACTCGAAACAAGAGTGTTGATGGTAGACATCCAAGCATTCCCTGATATTTACAGATTTTTCCAGGTTCACCAGTTTGAATGGATGAACAATGCTCTGGGGTATTCACATGCCATATAACCCTAGAGTTTTATACCTCTCATGCAGGTGCTCTAATGAACTTTGTTGTAGATACTGAGATAACTAAGAGGGCACAGATGATTGTTGTAGCTACTTGGGGACCTTTGGATACTGTTTCGATGATGGGATAGACAGTAGACAGTGGATATCTCTGAGGCTACGATCAACAGGATGCTACATGGCCCAGGGTACACAACACCAGCATCAGTAGGATTATTTGAGGGTAAGCACCATACCGTGACCAGTGAGGCATAGATAGAGGATCTCACTTCGCGAGAGCTCATCATGTGATGGATTGCAGGATACATTGCCACAGAGGGAGTGATTTTTAACGTTTCAAGTGCAGCCCAGCCCATTCTAGATGTCAACGATCGTAAATCAGTATAAAACCCAATGATTGAGTTGGGGTAGAATCCCACAGGGAGCGGTACGTGTTCAAATTTGATTAGGAAGTACAAACGTGGTCTAATCAGCCATATGAATAGAAATTATCAAAAACTACATTAATCAAATTAAAGGGGTGACACGAATGTCAAATGGGGGTTTTGGTTTGCAGTTATCAATTTCACAGCAGTCACAAACATTTGGAACTAACAATAGGGAGAGGGATTCTCGGGATGTGATCGATTATAGGCAAATATAGATATATGGGTAATTGTAACTACTAGTAAACGGCTAAAAATGAGTGAGCAGGCTAGATTATAAGGGAGATATTTTTCTCCCAAACAACTACCCCGAATTAGGTGATTTCGTCCGAACATCAACAAGCATGACAATAAAGAACAACCAACACCTTAATTCATCCACTCTTTCAAGCTAGATGGGTAGGATTGTGTTTAGGATATAGTCTCTCGAGCTAAACCCAGCTCAACCCAATACCCACAAATCACTAATCAATAATATTAATTCTGAAACCTCTCTCTCGAGCAAGCCAAGAACACAAAGATAGAATAGCATTTGCAACTACAATTCATAAATTAAACCACAATTAATGTCACGACCCAAGGGTACCTCCTAGACGTAACAAGGCACATAGAACCCCGAAAGGCACTATGTAATCCACTTATCATACCATAACATTAACTAGTAGAACAATAAGAGTAAAAACATATTTAAGTCCAAATAGTCTTTTATAAATGAAAGCGGATGTCTAAAGTTATCTCAATTAGCCATCTAGGTATAAGATCCCATAATCCTATCCATGCTAGGTAAAACTCCTTGAGTAATCATAGTTCATATTTCATATTATTATCGTATTGGGAATAAGCCTTAACCGACATAGACCATGTGAGCTAACATGGAATCCGGTGTCTGCCCCACACCGAAAAGGGGTTGTTCCACTTGCCTAAGGTAGAACCATACTCTTAGCTTAGGTGGATCCACTAGCTAAAGACCTATGTGGGCACATTGTTATGGGATAAGGAGATTGCTACTAGAAACCCGGACTCTACTAAGGTATAAGGCTTCCATCTCATGAGATACATTCCAGGGATCCCGGACTCAACTAGTGTAGAAGGAACCCATGTGGAAAGCCGGACTCAACTAGCGTATAAGCTTCCATCTCATATTCATATCCACTCGGTGCTAAGAATTAATTCACATAGATTACATATTAAGTGTTGACTTAAGTGCATATTCATGGAAAAGTGTCTTAACACTCAATCCAACATATTTCATACTATAGCTTATAGATTTAATGGGTGAGAATAGCCTTTCAACCCTAGAATCATCGTATTGTGAGAACACCTTTCACATCCTACCATATTCATATAGAAAGGTGTGCATGAGGATAATAATCCCACAACAAAAAATTAGATCATAATCATATTCACTTCACTCTCAAAGTGCGCTAAAGACATATACATAAACCTCATAAACATGCATAATTCTCATGATTTGCCCTTCAAGGAGCATAGATCACATTCAATAAACATATCTACAATTATTACATTAGACATGGATAATAACATGATTCAATTACTACATTTACTATAAGCATAATCTCTTAGTATTCTTTCTTCATCAATTCACCCATATCACAAAAGCATAAATTGGGGAATATGGAGTTGCATGGGTTCTTGTGGGAATTCTTCATAAATCAACAATAAATCATCTATTCAATCATAATCCATCATAAATAAAGCTTTAAAAATGTTTTTGGAAAGAACCCATAAGATTGAAGTCAAACACTAACTTTTGGAGAAATCACTAATTTTAGTAATTGAATTTGGAAGCGCTCCATGGATGAAGGACTACCATACCTTAGTTATAATTCAACAAATAAATTGAGTAAAAATTCCTAGTTTCTTCAAGCCCTAGCTTCAACTCTTCTCTTCTTCTTCATTGAGTTCTAAGAAAGTGAATTAATTGGGGAAAATTTGAGTCTAAAAAGATTATATACTTTACTAGGGAAATAATGAAACAATGTAGTATCAATTTAGGGAAAATAACTAAAGAATCCTAAGACTTCCACTTAAAAACAGCCAAATTGCACGACTTGGCTCGCCAAGTGGACCCTTGGTCTACCAAATTTTCTAGAATGCCTCCTCCTAGAGGCAGTCTACTAGGCGATGGGGAGGGCCCTTTGGTGATGCGCCAACCGGGTTGGCGAACCCCGACCTAATTCGCCCAAATTTCTAGCAACTAGGTCATGGGGACAGTCCACTAGGGGACCCCAAGTGCACTTTGTTGACTTGACAAGTCTCCTGGACGACCATGCTGCCCCTCACCAACTTGTCTTGGGGAGGAAATGTTTTTTTTTGTGAATCCTAGGTCCCTTAGGTTGTTGCCCTCAACCAAGGTTTGTTAACCCCACACACTAAGTCCTAGGTTAGCCTACAAGATCCCGGGGTGTTACAATATCTCCCCCTTGGGAACATCCATCCTCGAATGACGACCTATACACCTTATGGAGGTAAAAGATTCAGGACTAGCAGCTTACCATGAAAGCAACATATAAATAATGCACAGTACAAAGGAGGAAACATTAACTTGCACTCAAACATAAACAATGCAACACAAGGAAGTATGAACTATATCTATCAACCCAATATGCATGAAACTCAACATTTCTCATACTGATAGGAGGAATTACCTTCTCCAATAAAAATCATGCTCATCATAACATAATAAAGCCAATATGCAATTACTCTCAAAAGCATACTAAAGCATGTTCATCAACTCATCTCATGAAGTCAAATAGGCAACTCATAATAAATGCACAACAACATCAGGAACATAAATCATGCAAGTTCATTTCTAACTAAACATGAATTTCATCAAGAACATGCATAACATAAGGAAATCATGAAAAAATAAACACATAAGTCACACATAACCTCCAAAAAGACAAGGAACTCTAAAGGGACTGCTTACCTCAAGTTTGAATAGGAGTAGAAGGAAAGAGATGAGGTTATCGGGACTTCCTATCGATCTCAGCCTCCCAAGTAGCACCCTAGATTAAATGATTCCTCCACAAAACCTTAACGGAAGCTATTTCCTTGTTTCTCAATCTCTTGACCTGCCAATCTAGGATTTCCACCGAAACTTCTTCATATGAAAGACTATCGTCAACTACCAACCCTTCTAGGGGAATAATGGACACCGGATCTCCAATACACTTTTTCAGCATAAAAATATGAAATACTCGGTGAACTGGGGTCAACTCATTTGGCAAATCCAACTCATAGGCATCTTTCCCAACACGCTTCAAAATTTGGTATAGGCCTACATATTGGGGACTAAGTTTCCCTTTCATGCCAAACCTCATCGCACCTTTCATGGGTGAAATTTTTAAGTAGACCCAATGATTAACTTCAAATTCTAGGTCTCTTCTTCTCACATCGGCATAAGACTTTTACCGACTTTGAGCCGTTCTCAACCTCTCCATAATGAGGCGTACTTTCTCAATAGTTTTGTAAATCGATTCGGGACCAATAAGAGCAATTTCACCTACTTCAAACCAACCAATCGGAGACTTACATCTCTTACCATACAAAGCTTCAAAGGGAGCCATACTGATACTAGAATGGTAACTATTATTGTAGGAAAACTCTATTAATGGTAAGTGGTCATCCCAATTACCTTTGAACTCTATAACGCATGTCGCCATACTGATACTAGAATGGTGCGTTCTGCTTAACTTTAGTAAAAAGTTCTTTTTGAAATGACTTCCAAAACTGAGATGTAAATTGAGTACCCTGATCCCAAATGATAGATAGATGGACTCCATGCAACTTCACTATCTTTCTTATATAAAACTTTGCATAGTCTTCCACCGAATGAGAGACCTTAAGGGGGATTAAATAGGCTGATTTTGTCATCCTATCAACAATGACCCAAATAGAATCGTGTTGCCTTCGGGTATGAGGAAAACAAACAATAAAAACCATATTCACTTCTTCCCACTTCCAAGTGGGAATTGGTTTATCTTGCAAAAATCCTCATGGCGTTTGATGCTCAACCTTAACTTGTCGATAATTAGGACATTTGGCTACAAATCCCACAATATCCTTCTTCATACCATTCCACCAATAGACTTCTCGTAGATCACGATACATCTTGGTGGCTCCCGGATGAATAGAATATCGAGAACTATGAGCCTTCTCTAAAATTTGCTCCCTCAACCCATCAACATTCGAAACGCATAATCGACCTTGGTACCTAAGTACCCCATCTCCCCCTTGTGAGAAAGCCTCAATGGACTTCTTGAGTACCGACTCTTTCAACTCAACTAATAAAGGATCAAGTTCTTGCTTAGACTTCACATCCATCACAAAGGACGATTTGGAACCATTATGAAACATTACACTATCCTTGGTGGAATCGACTAGTTAAATACCTAGCCGAGCCAACCTCTGCACATTACATACCAATTACTTCTTTTCATCTTTTATATGAGCCACACTACCTATGGAAAATCTACTAAGTGCATCTGCTACAACATTGACTTTTCAGGGGTGGTAAATGAAACTCATGTCATAATCCTTCAAAAGTTCTAACCAGCTTCTTTGTCGGAGATTCACATTTTTTTGACTAAACACATATTGAAGACTTTTGTGATCGGTGAAAACATCCACATGGACCCCATACAAGTAGTGTCTCCATATTTTCAAGGCAAATACTACCGCCGCTATTTCAAGATCATGGATCGAATAATTTTTCTCATGTAGTTTGATTTCCCTCGAAGCATAGGAAATCACCTTACCATTTTCCATGAGGAGACATCCCAACCCAACTCTAGAGATGTCGCAATAAACAACAAAACCATATGTACCCTCCGTTAAAGTCAACACCAAAGCGGTAGTAAGTTTATCTTTCAACTCTTGGAAGCTCTTCTTACAAGTCTCTGACTACTCAAACTTAACCTTATGTTGAGTAAAAGTCATCAATGGAGAAGCAATGGAGGAAAAAACCTCAACAAACCTCCTATGGTAACCGGCCTAACCTAAAAGCTTCTAATATCGGAAGGAGTCAGAGGTCCTGGCCAACTCTTGACCTCATCCATCTTCTTAAGATCTACCTCGATACCCTTGCTTGACACTATATGACCAAGGAAAGCTACGGACCTTAACCAAAATTCACACTTACTAAACTTTGCAAAAAGTTGTTGGTCCTTAAGAACTTGCAACACAATTCTCAAATGGTCCATATGTTAATTCTCACTCCTCTAATAGATCAAGATATCATCGATAAACACAATCACAAACATATCAAGGTATTGTCTAAACACCCTATTCATCAAATCCAAAAATGTAGCCGCGGGATTTATCAACCCACACGACATAACCACAAATTCATAGTGACCATACCGGGTCCTAAAGGCCGTCTTAGGAATATCAACCTCTCTCACCCTTAGTTGGTGATAACCCAAACGAAGATGAATTTTGGAGAAATAGCTATCCCCTTGAAGTTGATCAAACAAGTCATCAATTCTTGAAAGGGGATACTTATTATTAATGTTCACTTTGTTCAATTGATGATAATAAATGCACATTCTAAGAGACTCATCCTTCTTTCTCACAAATATCACCAGAGAACCCCAATGAGAGATACTTGGTAGGATGAAGCCATTATCAAATAAGTCCCTTAGCTTCTCTTTTAACTCCGCTAGAGCCATCTTATAGGAAGGAATGGAGATCGGTTGTGTATCCTGTAAAAGATCAATGCCAAAATCTATTTTCCGCTCTAGACGAACACCGGGTAAAACATCGTGGAAAACTTCCGGGAACACATTCACTACTACAACCGACTCTAGAGAAGGGGTTTCGGATTCAACATCCATCACCCTAACAAGATGGTAAATACACCCCTTGGAGATCATTTCCCTGGCTTTAAGACAAGAAACAACTTGACCTCTAGGGATAGAATTTCCCCCCTTCCACTCTAAAATTGGCTCATTTGGAAATTGGAATTTGACCACCCGAGTCCTGCAATCTCTAGAGGCATAACATGCATGCAACCAATCGATATCCAAAATGACGTCAAAGTCTATCATGTCAAACTCTACTAATCCCACCAAAGTCACTCTATGAGACAAATAATTGGGAAAACTTCTATAGACTCTTTTAGCAACTACCGAGTCACCAACCGCTGTAGAGACCGAAAAAGGTTCTACTAGCATTTCAGGAATATTTCAATCTATATTGCCACAAAAGGTGTAACAAAGGACAAAGTTGCACCGGGATATAACAAGGCATACACATCAATAGAAATGAATGTTAACATACCGGTCATAATATTTGGGGAGCTTTCTTGGTCACCTCGGGATTGAAGAGCGTAAAAATGGTTTTAATTTTGAGCATTGGAGTTTGAACCGCTTGGAGGAGCTTGTCTATCTTCCTTCCCTTAGCTTTGAGCATTCGACATTCTCTCATCTTGTGGCCACCCTTCCCACAACTAAAACACCCATCGGTACCAACAAGACACTTGCCATCATGCTTCTTACCATATTTTGCACAATTAGGCCTAGCAACATAAGAACCACCACTATTAACTCCTTGAAGTTTAGGGTTAGAAACCCTATCCTTGTCAACCCTTGGTGCACTAGAGGAGCTTTGATTGGAGAACCTTTGTTTGAACCTTTGTCGACCTTGTCCATCGGACTTAGCATTGGAGAAATTCTCATCACCGGTTCTAGCTCTTTTCGCCCTCTCTATTCTTGTCTTGGAGTTTCTCATCCTCCATTTGTTGGGCATACACCATAAGACGTGAGATATCTATGTTATCATGAAGCATTTTTGAACGACATTCTTTTCTTACCAATCTAGACACACCTCTCAAGTACCTACTCATCATATCCCTCGAATCCGCCATAAAAGACATAGCATACTAGGACAATTAGGTAAACTTTAAAGAATATTCTTGAACACTCATACATTCTTGACGAAGGTTAATGAATTCCTCCACCTTAGCTTACCTTAACTCTCGGCGAAAGAATCTATCGAGGAATGCCTATTTGAATATCTCCCACTCTATTGGACCTGCTCCTACCGGCCTGTTGTTCTTCCATTGAGTACACCATACTTGGGCCACACCCTTTAATTGGTAAGAGGCTAGCTCCGCTTTCTCTCCCGAAGTCACCCCCATGATATTAAGTATTTTATAAACCTCTTCCTTAGTATTCTTTCTTCATCAATTCACCCACATCACAAAAGCATAAATTGGGGAATATAGGGTTTCTTGGGTTCTTGGAGGAATTCATCATAAATCAATAATAAATCATCATTTCAATCATAATCCACCATAATCAACCTTTAAAAACGTTTTTGGAACGAACCCATAGGATTGAAGTCAAACCCTAACTTTTGGGGAAATCACTAGTTTTAGAAATTGAGTTTGCAAGGGCTCCATGGATGAAAGCTATCCATGGATGAATGACTACCATACCTTAGTTATGATTCTCCAAATAAATTGAGTAAAAATGCCTAGTTTCTTTAAAACCTAGCTTCAACTCTTCTCTTCTTCTTCCTTGAGTTCTAGAGAGAGAAATTCTTTTATAGATATGATGTTTTGAGTTTTCTTCTAAATTCTACGAAAGTGACTTAATTGGGGGGAATTTGAGTCTAATAAGCTTATATACTTTACTAAGGAAAGAATGAAACTATGTAGCATCAATTTAGGGAAAATAACTAGAGACCCCTAAGACTTCTACTTAAAAACTGCCAACTTGCACGACTTGGCTTTCCAAGGGCACTTGGCGACTAGCCAAGTGGACCCTTAGTCTGCAAAATTTTCCAGAATGCCTCCTCATGGAGGCAGCCTACTAGGAAATGGGGAGGGCCCTTGGGCGATGTGCCAATCGTGTTGGCAAGCCCCGACCTAGCTAGCCCAAATTTCCAGCAGCTACGCCATGGGGACAGTTCACCTAGTGATCCGATGTGCACTTTGGCAACTCGCCAAGTCACTTGGGCGACAATGCTGCCCCTCGCCAACTTAGCTTGGGGAGGAAATATTATATTTTTTTTGAGTCCTTGTTCCCTTAGGTTGTTTACCTCAACCAAGGCTTGTTAACACCACACACTAAGTCCTAGGTTAGCCTACAAGACCCTGGGGTGTTACAATATGTCCCCCTAGGGAACATTCATCTGTGAATGACGACCTAGACACCTTGCGGAGGTAAAAGACTTAAGACTAGCTGCCCATCATGAACGTAACATCTAAATAATGCACTATTCAAAGTAGGAAACATTAACTCCCACTCAAACATAAATTATGCAATACAAGGAAATAAGAACTACATCTATCAACCCAATATGCATGAAACTCAACATTTCTCATACTTTAGGAGGAATTACCTTCTCCAACAAAAATCATGCTCATCACAACATCATAAAGCCAATATGCAATTACTCTCAAAAGCATACTAAAGCATATTTATCAACACATATCATGAAGTCAAATAGGCAACTCATACTAAATGCACAACAATATGAGGAACATAAATCATGCAAGTTAATTTTGTAACTAAACATGAATTTCATTCAAAACTCACTTCAATCAGCATGTAAACTAGTAGTTAACAATACCCATAAACTAATTTAGCCCATAATCACATGATCACACCCCAAGAATTGGGGTTTTAGCCAAACATCATAAAAAAGCAAAAACAAATAACGAATTAATTATCTATATACTGGGTAAGAGTGATTTAGTCTTTACAATGCTTCAATTAGTCGAGACTTTGAAACCCACTTCCAAAATCTACAAAGTGAATCTCTAGAATTGTTCAAAACTATGAAAAACTACAGAGAAAAGTGTTTTGAGATAAAATCGTATTGTCCAACACTCAAAAGTAAACTCAACCTCCTAAAATAAATGTTCAAAACTTAATTTATAGCCGCCAAAATTAAGCCATAAAAGGCCGTTTGGTGAAGTAAGTCGGGCTTGGCGAGCTGCCCTTTGACCTCTTTCATCGCCTTTTTGCCTTGGCAGTCATCATCCTCGAGTTCTGTAACTTTGGGGTATCTATCTTTGCTTCACGGAACCGCTCGGTGATTCGCCGACTGCTCCATTTTATCGCCGACTTGGTTTCTTCCCTCAGGGTTGGCACACAGGAACTTTAGGCGGTAAAACTAGCCCCTCGGTGATTTGCCAAGTGCTCTTGGCGATAGCTAGGCTTGCCTTTCTTCATTTGTTTAGTTTGTTTTGTTCCTTTTTGCCTGTTAGTGTCCTTGCTTTGTTCCTCAATCCATATACCTGAAAATCAAGGGTTTAATATCAGTTTGTGGTGCAAATTAGGTATTTGAGGACACTAAATCTATATAAAAAAAACTACAAATGAGTCCAAATCTAGGACTCATCAACACCACCAACTTAAACTTTTCCTTTTCCTCAAGTAAAACTCAAGATCATCAGTTGAAAAAGGATGTCTCAAATAGTGTTGCATAAGACTCAACATGAATGCACACAACAAGACTCAACTTACTCATGCAATGATCAATTGTGCACTCAAAGATTTAAATTGTGACTCACCATTATCAATGATGCTCAAGTTCAGAATACTTGCTGCAAATGCAAGTTAAAGATCAACAAATGTACTCAAATGCCCTCACAACAAAGATGATTCCCTTTTCACACAAAGTTCTTCAACAATTTATAGTTCCAGAATCTCATACAACTCTCACACTCGCAATGATGAACATATGCATGACTTCACCCATATGTTTTCCCTTATTTTTCAATTAACATTCGTTTCAACTCACTCAAGATCACAAAGGTCTTTTCAAGGCTTGTAACGGGGTTGGGTGTAAAGGTATGCACTACAAGAAATTAGACTTTTAACAACCACTTCTTAGCGAAGGGATGTGAATCCGATCGTTATAGATGTACTTTTAGCGACTAGCATTTTTTTCGGTCGGTAAAAGTTACTTTTTAGTTCAGCAATAACGAAAAGCTAATATTTATCCTTTAAAAGTAATAATATCCCTTTGTTAAAACTAAACATGCAAAACTAAGGCCCAATTTTTTTCCTCAAATATACCCCAACCCTCTGCCTAAAAATATCATGAAACCCTAGATGCCATCACATCTCTCCAAAAATGAATATTGTTGTTTTCTCTTTGTTCTTCATACAATTACATGACTTGTTCGTTGCAAGTGTGAATGAAATTTTGACCTAGGCTTCAGATTCAATTAGTGGCACCATAGTGAGGACTAGAAAAGTAAGTCTCCTATGGGCGTTTAGATTGCAAGTATTAGAGCCTACCGAAGACATTCTTGATTCACTTTTATTTTTATTTGATTTCATATGTATCTTACTAAAAGTATATTCTTTTGCAGTAGCTTCCAAGACCGCTCATCTTCTAGTTCCAGGTAAGCTCTAACTTTTTTTAGCTTACCGTGTCAAATATTGTTATTTTGCTTTGAGATTTGTGTGGTTAGATTCTTTTTCTTCTTCCTTTTGAGAGATAAAATAAGATTGATTGTCTAAATTGAGATAATTTGGTCGTCTAATTTGGTTATCTGGAATTTCTTTTGAAGAAAATATTGTATCATTCTCTTTCTTTTGAGAAGAGATAGATTGCAAAACAAATTAATTAAATGAACTGAAAATCGAACTAGGGAACTCTTGTACTTGTATATAAATTTGATTCGCTTCAATTAGATTGATCTACAGTTGCACACGGGGTCATTTGGACTTATGCCCTTATTTTGTGCTTGCCTTTAATTTGTTTAGTGCCTAGTTTATATTTTCATAATATTCCACAAGTCTTACACTTAAATAAGTTGCTAATACATGAGTTTCTAGAGGGAAAAATAGACAATTTTATATTGTACACTATCACAAAGATGGTAGTTTATCTGCTACATAGAATTAAGCCTGCATTTAAACAAAAAAAACATTTTGTTTGGTCAGTGAATGTTGTTGATAGATAGATATATACACAGAGAATATGAGGCTGCGATGATAGTGTCTTCCCTTCTTCTTTTAAGCAACTCAATATGGCAAGAAAATAAAGGGACTGTATCTTTGTGGGGCAATCAGGATGGCTTCTGATTTTGTGTCTTTCCCCCAAGGTAATGGTAAGGTTTGCATAGAACTTTTCCCTTCTTCTTAGTATTTTTTTTCTTTTACTTGGGTTTGAGGAACTTGAACCGACGGTCTTTTATAAACGGCCTCTCTACCTCCCCCAAGGTAGTGGTAAGGTCTGCGTACACTCTACCCTCCAAGACCCCCACTTTGTGGGATTCCATTGAGTATGTTGTTGTTGTTGATATATATTTATTTGAACTGACTTTTTTGGATTAAAATTTGGTAGGGCCAAGTTTTACTTTACTAAGATCTTGCTCTGGAGGGCTGCTTTTAATTGGGATCTCCAATTTTGTAATTAGTTTCCATTGTTTCATGAGTATTTAATCTTTACATGTATTAGGATTTAATCAATTATTGTCGCCCCTATATAATAATATTATGTATTTGGTGCATTTGATGATATGTGTCTTTAAGCTCAAGGAAATCAAACATTTACTTTAAAATTATTGGACCAGTGGTATTGAGTTATAGCTAAATTTTGTGATAACGAGACATGATACTTGTACTAGCTAGTATTAGACTATATAGTTGTTCCTAATTGTTTTGTTAAATAGTTCTGATAAATAAAACTGCCTTATTGTTATTCTTTTGCAAGACATATCCACCATGAACTAATGGAGTAATTTAGTTAAAGTTACTATAGGAAAGTATGTGGAAAAGAAAGGGAATGTTACTTTTGTTATGATAAGCGTATGAATTTGTGCAATAAAAAAAACTATGAGGACTTTCGTTGATGTTTTTCATGAATATGCTACTCTTTTTCAACTTCGTTTTGGTGATGGTATGAATGGATCTTAATTTCATCCAATCTTTTCATTCAACAACTTGCCTGAATCTTTAAAATTTGTTTGACATCTTAGATATAAGGTAAACTTTTTATATTTTGAAATGAATTTGTAGACTTGTTCGAGTTATGGTTTTTGAACACCAGATTAACGGCTAAATAAAAATGAGTATAAGTAGGCATGATACAATATAATGTAAAAGACATATCTGTAATGATTTATAGAACTATTTTATTTTTACAAAAGAAAAGTGGGAATGACGCTATTGTTTATGATATCCTTCAAGTGTGTATGAAGGACTATACTAAGACTCTCTTATGAAAATAACGTTGACCTTGTTAAGAGCTTAAAATTCTCCTAAGCTTTTCCTTTATATGTGCCTTGAATTTCTTTGTCCATCATCTTTTAGAGAATAACTTTGAGAGACAACTAACCATGATGTAAGTATTTTATCATAAAATAGTTTCACTTTCTTATGTTTTTTTGTGTAAATGTATATGACAGGCTTATACAGAAAGAAAGGTCGTCGTGTTTGTTCGAGTAGCTGGGCACATGGAATATTAATATACTAGTGTATATCATCTTAAAACATAGCTAATAGGACTGAGCTTGATTTTTTTTGAGTTTTTCCTATATCTCCCTAGATTAGGTAATGTAAAATTTTGCTTGGTTTGGTTTGTGTCTTCTAGATCTCTAGTCTAACAATTTATCATTGTAGTGTTAGTATATGATTTTATAGATAACATACTGTAGTGCCATCACCCTATGTGACATTAAAATTTGAGTAATTTAGAACAATTATATCATGTCACAGTGTAATTTAGAGCAATCTTTGCATGTTTTGATTTCCATTTGAAAGCATCTGATTCAATGTTCTTGATTCAGAACATTGGATCATTAAATTTCTACTTTATCGTCGTAATATTTAGCTGATAAGAGTGAGCTCTATGTAATTTTCTATTTGTCTTGTTTTTACTTAGACTAGGTAGTGTGAAAAGTTTCTTTGGTTCGTGTCTTCTGAAGCTCTAGTTTAGGTGTTTTCTAATTGTTATGTATAAAATAGAGATGTCAATCATGGTGCTACTTTGTAATTTGCTGATAATTGATTGAAGTAAACTAGTGTAAGTCAGCATCTGAATTTATTAATATATAGATTGTAGAGAGATTTGTGATTAATATTGTTGAAGAATTTCGTGATTGATGTTGACCATTTATGTTAGGGTATTTTTGGACACAATGGATCTACATGATCCATATAGTTGGACTGTTAACTAGTTTTTGATTGAATCTCTGTTATTATTAAAGAGCTAGCTCTTAGAACATTGATTTAGGATGGATAAATATTTTAATACAAGGATGTGGATATTATTTGTCGATCAACTTTTAAATCATTATCACACTATTTGTTGTTGTCCTTGCTCCCTTCCGGTATACTTTGCACCATTTCCTTGTTACTTACTATATTTGCTTCATTGTCTCCTTGTTCTTCACTTGAGGGCCTTTGTGTATGAAATACATGTAATTTCTTTGATAATTTGTTTTAACTAATACTCTGCTTTTTACTTTAATTTACTCACATTACTGATAGTATTTGTTTTCCTTCTCACAGAAGGGAAAATCATGAAAGTTACAGTGATTGGGTGTACCTTTTTTATCACTGCCGCTAAGATGGAGGACTGAAATTAGTGTGTATCTTGTTCTTGTTAGAGGGTGTTTGATGCTTACATTTGTACAATATACAATAAAGTTATAAACTGACGATTTGGGATGTCATACTTCTTTTGTAATCAACAATCAAGTTTGTATAGAAATTGACTATTTTGTATAATTTTTGTAATATATTAAATGTAAATGACTTAATGCATTTAACAAGAGAAGTTATCATTTGGTTCTTATATAGAATATAATAGAACTGTATTGATGGCACTGTGAAATAGTTAAATGGGAATTAGCGAAGGGAAAATGGACAATTAGCGAAAGGAGAATTCGTTGCTAAAAGAAACTAAAACAACCGGAATTTTTTTTGTCGCTAAAAGTTCTTTAACGACCGGATCACAAATCTGGCCGTTAACTTTTAACGACAGGGCTTTTAATGACTGGTGACGACCAGATTTATTTCGATCGTTACAAACCTTTAACGACCGGATTTGGCCTTTTAACAACTGAATTTTCTTTTCTGAAGGTCATTTTTCTTGTAGTGATGGTCATTTAGTCTCTGTGGCTGCTACCCTCATGAAATGTGATCTGAACATCACTTTCTTCCTTTTCTTCAACATTTTGATCATGCTCATAATTCACCCCATTATTCTACTTCAAATGGACTTCCGGATACCCCATTTCTTTTGCATATTCTACTACTTTATTACACAACATTTTCATTCTTTTTCTTTTGCTTTCTTCTTTTCTTTTTTGTACATGGAGGGGATCCATCTTTTTAAAAACCATTGCTCAAAGGGGGGATTTTTCACACTTCTTGATATACGCTATATTTTTACAACACCCCCAACTTAGGCTTTTGACCTAAGTTGGCTATTCAAACAAATAACATTTCATGAGAGTTATGGGAGAACGGATAAAGAGGGATTACAATTGTTCAAGTTTCTTCCAAGAAAAGGATAAGGCTCAAGAGGGTTCAAACAAAGTTCACACATCTCACAAGGTTGGCCACAAAAGAGGTATATTGTCAAATTGTTTCACTCTTTAAAGTTGCTGCCAAAGATTATTTCAAGTTCTTGCATCACTTAGTCAACCTGACCAACGGGGCAAATTGTAGGTGCCATCACACATAATGTTCAAGGTAAGCTCATCACACAAGGCATTGGCACCAATATCAAACGAGACTCCACACTTTTCAGCTAGTGTGCAATGTTCATCAAAAGAGACTCATTCGATAACCGGCTAGTCACAACGAGATGTAAAAAGTCCACACATTATCTATGCAACTTCATTTGGCCTCATTGTAGCTGCACATTTATTTCGTTCAATTAAGAGCACTCTTCAAGCCATCGGTATTGATCATAACCAATACTCATATTTGAACAAGAGCAGCCACAATCACACACAATAGAGGTGGAATAAAATTTTCAAAATATGTCAAAAACCATTTCCATTCCAAACAAGGAGCCAAAAGCTCAAACATCCACACAATTTAGATCCAAGAAAAATCAAAACATAAATATAGATTAAAAAAAATCCAATATTCACAAATAAAATAGAATCACAAGAGGTAGGTATAGATATACCTCGCCCCATCCACACAAAAAAATAGTTGTCCTCAAATGCAACTAAAACAAAAATAGTCAATAAAACAACAGATAGGGAGATAAAAATGATCCTGCCAGGCTAAGCCTGGGGTGAAGTCTGCATCGCAGTAACTCCATTTGTCTAGGCATCAATGCTCGGGATCACACTCTGGTCTTGGGCATCAGTGCCTGGGGTAACATCAATGCTGGCTCCACTGGTGCCTGCCATGCAAGTCTTTCTCAACGAAGTCTTAATAGCTGAATGAACCATAGCCTCCTCAACCTCAGTCAGGCCATCACAGGGAGTCTCCTCCTAAACACCGAGCTGATCCTCATCAGTCTCAGCCTTGGACTCTACAGCCAACTCATTAGCTCTAACCTCATCTCTGGTGGTAGCCGGAGGCATATCAGAATAGGCTAGCATATCTATGCCTACATAGTCAAGGATCTCCACGGTCCCAAAAATCATAGACATGTTGGTGGATTTTAGCTGGACCACATATTTCATCAACTCTGCATTTGGAACACATTTTTGATGACTTACTTCACCAAGTGTCTCTTCGGAACACATTTTTGACGACTATAAATACATTTTTGAACATTTAGTTTAGTATCTAATATCTTAATATCTTAAATATAGCTGATATTCTTAGCACTGACACAAGTTTTCTCTAGTTTTTCCTAAGCTTTGGAGAATTGAAGTTTTTCACTTTTGAGAAATTGGAAGTGGGTCTTTGAGATTCTTTGAATTGGAGCTTTGTAAGGACGAATCTACTCTTACCCAGTTGATAGATAATCAATTTGGTAATAGTTGTGACCTTTTTATGATGTCCAGCTAAAACCCCAATTCTTGGGGTGTGATAATGTGATTATGGGCTGATTAGCTTATGGGTATTACTAATTATTAGTTTAAATGCTATTTATAAGTGAGTTCAATCATTAATTGTGGTTTAATTTAAGAAATGTAGTTGCAAATGCAGTTCTTCCCTTGTGTTTTTGGCTTGCTCGATAAAGAAGTTTTGAAACTAAACTTATTGATTGATGGTTAGTGGGTATTGGGTTGACCTGGGTTCAGTTCGAGAGACTGAATCCTAAATCCAATCCCACACATTCAGCTTGAGAGAGTGAATGGACTACGGTGTGGGTTGTTCTTATTTTGCTTGCTTGTTGATGTTCAAGAGAAATCAACTTGATTGAGGGTAAATTGTTCAAGAGAAAGTTTATCTCCTCTATAGCCTAGCATAGTCACTAATATCTAGCTATTTTCTAATAGTTGCAATTACCCATTTTTCTATATTTGCCTATAATTGAATCACATCCCAAGAACCCATCTCATTATTGTTACTTTGTATTGATTGCCATTGTTTGTATTTGATAATCAAAACCAAAACCTCCCATTTGACATTCATGTCATCCCCTGATTTTAATGATGGTTTTATTAGATAACTTTTATTCCTATGACTGATTTGAACACGTTCATACTTTCCAATTGACTCTCAAACACGTTCCACTCCCTGTGGGATTCCACCCCAAGTCATTTAGTTAGGCTATATATTGATTAACGACCGTTGATGCTTAAAATATGATGAAGTGTCTTTGAAACATCCTAATCACAAAGTAGCGATGAGAGTTCTCTCAATCATCCCAGGAACTGCAGCCTCTAGCCTGGGGGAACGCACATTAGCAAAATGTGCTAGGTACTCTATCCATAGCAGCAATCCCTGGGTGAGTGGAGGTCGGGATGCGACGGTACTAGTAGCAGACCTAGGAGGCAGTGGAGCGGTAGAAGACCTTTGAGTCATAGAAGGGGCAGAGCTAGAAATACCTGAAGGCCTAGTGGCCGGAGTAGGCAATACTGTGTAGGCAAGTAGTGTCTCAATATCAAAAGTCGGGGATGTAACCACCAGGTTTGTCCTCTTCTTCTCAGCCTCGTCCTTCAAATTTTCAACCTCAATACGCTGGATGTCAGTAAAGGAGCTGAGAATCACTTCCATGTCCTTCTTCTCATCATGTGGCACCCGAGCTTGCCTGCACAACTCGGTGATTAACATCAGAAAAGGAAGGGATATTTGCTGCTACCTAGCTCTCATGGCCATCTCTTGTCTAATGATGGAACCAAGATTGATGCGCTTTCTTTCAATGATAGATCCAAGATAGGCCTCATTTGTGTGGCGGAGAATAGACTCGTTCTAGGATGACATGATTGTGCTGGTGATGAAGCCGAACCAGTACCTCGCTGCTACATTGAGGTCTTTCTTCTCAATTTTTTCTCCAGCCTCGATCCACCAAGGATTACCGTCAGATAAAAGAGTGGCCAACAAACCTTTCATATACTCCAAAGCCTTTGTCTTGATCATGCTCTGGTAGTCATCTGTAATGTTGGTATTGCATTCCAAAATAACGTTTATATCATCGCTATCATACTTTATCCTCTTTCCCCTGACAACTACATAGTCAACTGCCTTGAAGGTAGCGGTCTTCCTCTTTCCCTGTGGCACCAAAGCTTCATAGGCAGTGTAAAACTCTCGGACCTAATTAGGAATGTAAGGGCCTCGGGGTTTAGTAAATAACTGGAAGTTGTGGGATTTCAAGGTGATCCAGATCTCCAGATATATGTCCACTACACAATCTATGGACAATCTCTTCTCCTCGATGATAGTCCTCAGTCCCTCGGCCTTTAGTCTTTTGAGAGACTTGGGAGGAGGACCCTATGGAGGTGGTGAGGGGACCATAGGCTGGTCTGGAATTGGAGATGGAGGGGTGATGTGAGGAACCTGGATCCTAGACGAATCATTCATCCTCTTGGAGCATCTTTCAGCTATCCGGGCCAATAGCAGTTGGTCATCCTCTGGCACAGAGATGACAGCCTAATAATCAAAGTGTTCCCCTCGCTTTCAGATGTGGTGAGGTGAGTCGCGTAGACTCCCTCACTGTCGGAGCTGACCTCCAGTGACTCAGTTGCGGGTGCTTTGCCCTTTCCTTTTTCTTTCCCACCCGTGGTAGGAAGTTTGGTTGCCTTTGCTTTGGATGCCGTTGCATCCTCATTAATGACGATTCCTTTTGCCCGTTTCTGAGGCGGCATGTATCGTCCAGGTACTTTGGGTCTAACCATATCTGTAAATCACATAAAAAAGAGTTAGAAATAATTCAAGAAAACTTGTAGAATCCAAGTTGCAAAAAGAATCGTCGAACCAGTCGACAAGTCACCGAGTTACTTAGGCAAGCCAAATCGGATTCACCAAAAGGAACAACTTGAAAAGTTTCTAGAAATAAGGCATGTTAGCGATGTTCAGGGCCCATCGGCGAATGTCCGACACCACTCGGCGAGCTCAGACTATCCCGCCAAATATTACAGTGTGTTTTACGGGTTAGGGTGCAGTAAGGGCAATCAAAACAACCTTTCGGTGAGTCGCCGAGTGAACTCGTCAGGCTCATGTTTTCTGCTGAAAGTAATAGACAACCAAGAAAAATCAAGCAATTAAGGGCGATCAAAAGGAGACATTGGTTCCGAACCGTTCGATGAGCTTGACCCAGCTCGCCAAACTACCCAAGGTTCCAAATTTCAACCCAGTTTTCCAAATAAAGCCCCCAGCACCCAAAATCAAAATCAAACTCACACACTACTTAATTCACACTAGACCCATAAGACCCATGCCTCCAAGGTACTGCAACTTCCCCGATTTGGCCAAAATTGGCCATTTGACGACTTTTTCACTTAAGAATGACGTCAACCGCTCCATCATTGGGCAAATTACGTCAGTTGTCTCAATTTGGGGTTACTCAGACTTCACCCAACTAGACCCAACATAAAATAACTGCAACCTAACAATTTATAATCAAATTAAACGCACTAAACATGGGGATTCATCATTTTAAGCATCTATGGACAAATCAAAAACCAAAATAGGGAATCTACCACATAAAACATGATTTACACACATACACAAGACATAACAAAAAAATTTACCAAAAGAATTCGAGTTCTACCACTAATCGAAAGTGAGGGGTTCGAAAAACCAACCTGAATGCTGAATTGAGAATTGGATAATCAAGGCGGTAAAGTAATCTAAATCTGAGCATGAGATCAAACACAAAAATGAATAAAAATAGCAAAGTATAGGAAATATAAAGTGCGGGTGAGAGTGTACAGGGTTAGAAATGAGAGAATATGAAAGATTTGAAATTTTAAACTGTTTGGCCTTTTAAAACCTTTCATGTCGCGGCCCTTTCGGAGGTATTAGTAGACCACGCCAACCCACTCGGTGATGTGCCGAGTGGTAACTGACCTCACCAATTTTTATAGGACCTCCAGTCAATTTGGGGGTCCAAACGACGGACAAAATCAGTCTCGCCGACTTGTTAGGCGAGGTGCCGATTCAGCAATTGGCCTGCCGATTTTTACAGACTTCCACTTCATGTTTTTTTTAGTCCAACAGCGGTCCAAGTCGGGCTCGCCGACCTCTTCAGCGAGTCACCGACTGGACTCTTGGCTCGCCAATTTGCACATTCTCAGACACACTCCATTTTTTAACCTGCACAATCAATACCCGTTTTTCAAAATCAAACTTACAGCATTAAGAAATCGGGTTGCCTCCCAAGAAGTGCGTTAGCTACGTTGTGGCACGATGCAGGTACCCATTTAAGCTTCATTTTTGGGGTTTGCCATAGTATCACTAGGCAACCCTCTTGTTGTCTTAGGTTCAAATGTGACAAAATCTGACCCATTTGTGTCTCCAGCTGCTTGATAGAGACTGAGTGAGAGGACACCGTCTGGTTCAGAGTTGATACATCCTCCTTCATTTCCTTCAACACTTTATCGGACCCTTCAACCTTGTTGAGAATGTGTGAGAGCATGTCTTCCGTACAGTGATGCTTATCGTGACCAATGACACTAACCTACTGTTCGAGTGTCCACGATCGTCGATAATATAGTAACCCAACCAAGAGTTGGGGTCGTGTCCCAAGGGAGCTATTTTGAGAATATGCAGCCAACTAGAATTTCATTCTAATTAGTCGTAGCTAAAGAGATTTGCGAATAAAAACATTATAAATCAATGGGGGACACAAAAGTGTCAAATATCGATTTGGGACATTTGTCACAAAATCAAATAAAACCAGTAAAAAGGAAAGGAAAATAAAGTATGACGGGAGATTCTTGGGGTGTGACCGCAATACAAGTAAATCTAGATTGTTCGGTACAAGCTTTCGATAGAAAATCTGCAGATTAATAGTGACTAGGCTAAGCTTTAAATGGAAATAAGTTCTCTCTCTCTCGAGCAACTTACCCCGTTCCAAATGGGTTCCTCTCGAACACCCACTTGCCGCAAGAAGACCAGCCTACGCCTTACCCCACTTACTCTCTCGAGCTTAGTGTTAGGATATGGGACTAGGGCTCACCCTCTCGGGCTGAACCTTATGTCCACCCACTCCTTAGGCCATTAGTCTAGCGGTCTTGGTTTCACGACCTATCTCTCGAGCAAGCCGAAAACACATAGGTGGTTTTGTATTTGCAACTACAAACCCATTAAATTAAACCACAATCACTAGGTGAAATCACTATTAAACCACATTTAAACCATCAACTAGCAAGACCCAACAACAATATTACCTCATATTTGCTAAATCACACCCCAAGAATGGGGTTTTTAGCCACACATCAAGAAATAGAAAATTATACCTTCAATGATGTTGAAATTAAATGGGTATAGAGAAATAAGTCTTGATTTAGGCAAAGGAAGAAGAATCAAGGAAATCCACTTCCAATTTTGGGAAGATGAAACCCTTTCTTCGTCAAATCTTCAAAACCCTCTCAAACTTGAGAGAAAACAAAGGTTACAAATAAAAATATATCTAATTGTGAGTATTCTAATGAAGCTTGATACTTAAAACTAATATAGAGCTAGTATATATAGTGTTTAGAATTAATGCTGTAGCGCATCATTCGGCGAGGTTAGTGGGAATTACGGATCAACTCGGTGATTCACTCATCGTCTGGTTCATCGCCTTCCTTGCTTGCCTACAACATCTCTGCGTTTTGGATCATTGGACGGTATAGTACTACTTTGCGAAACTGTTCAGCAACACGCCGACTGCTCCTTTTCATCGCTGATTTGATCCTCTTCCTTCAAGGCTCAACACACTGGAAAAAAAGGCGGAGTAAGGCTCTTTGGCGATTCGCCAACTGAACTTGGCAATGCTCAGTCATCCATTTCTTCACTCTTTTCACTCTTTTTGTTCCTTTTTGCGACATAGTGTCCATGCTTTCCTTAAATCTTCAAATACCTAAAACTTAAGAGTTTTTATCATATATTGGGATAAAAGAGGCATTTGAGGACACTAATTCTATTAAAATAAGGCCCTAAATGAGTCCAATTTGAGGACTTATCAACACCCCCAATTAAAATTTTGCTTGTCCTCAAGTCAAAATCAAGTTCAAATTGGATGTCTCAAACAGTGCTACACAAGACTCAATCATGAAAATAAACAACAAGACTCAAACTACTTATGCAACGATAAATTGTGTACTCAAAGATTTAAGTTGTGACACACCATTACCAAAGATTCTCATGCTGGCAATACTTGCTTCAAATGCAAGTTCAAGCTCAACAGTAGTATCTGAATGCCCTCACACAAATAATGATTCCATATTCGCACACAAAGGTCTATTTATTTAAAGATAAAAAATCAGATGCAACGCTCACAGTCGAAAAAAGAATAACATAATGCATGCTTTTACCTATAGGTTTGCCCGTATTTTCCAATCAACTTTAGTTTTGGCTTACTCAAGATCAAAAAGGTCTTTCTAAGGCTTGTAATGGGGCTTAGTGCAAAGGTATGGTCATTTAGGCTTAGTGCAAAGGTATGGTCATTTAGGCTCAGTGACTTTTTCGTCATGAGATGTGGTATTCTAAAGGCATCCCCTTCTTTTCCTTAATTAATTCTTTTTCTAGTTCTTCTAAGTCATCTTTTTAGTCATCTCCATGGATTTCTTGGACATCCAATTTCTTTAGTACTTGTATGCCACAACTTTTCTTTTTCATTCTTTTATTTATTTTTTATTTTTTATATATATGGAGGGTTTCCATTTTTCCACAACACCATAGGTTAAGGGAGACTCGTATTGCACTTCTTGACTTCTCCTTTTCCTTTTTCACCACACCCCCAACTTAAGCTTTTGGCCTAAGTTGGCTATTCACTAAACCACAAATGAAGAGGATTATAGGTAGTGGATCAAGTAAGGTCTAGGGTTCATCAAGGTTCTTTCAAAGAAGGTTAAAGTTCAAGGGGTGTTCAAGAGAGATTCACACACTCACAAGGTAGGCCACAAAAGAGGTATATGTCAAATTGGCTCACACTCTTCAAAATTGGCTAAGATCATCTCAAGAGAAAGCTTTACTTAGTCGTCTCGACCAACGGGGCAAATTCTAGGATCTATCATGCATGTTTCAAAGTAAGCTCAGCACACTAGGTATCAACACTAAAGTCAAACAAGACTCCACACTTTTGCTAGTGTGCAACAGTCATCACAACATAATCGATTTGATAAATGGCTAATCACAATGAGATGCAAATAGTTCATATATTGTCTATGCAACTTCATTTGGCCTCATTGTAGCCGCACATTCATGTTTGTTCGATTGAGAGCACTATTCAAGTCATCGGTATTGATCGAAATCGAGACTTGAATTTGTACAAGAATAGCCACTTTCAACACAAGAGGTGGCAAAAATGTTTGAAAAATAAATTTTTTTCGAAAGGGTCAAAATTATTTTTCAATTAAATCCAAAAGAGAGCCATAAGCTCAAACAATCGAAAAGCAGTTTTTAAAAACAGACAACCCAAATGTACCCCAAAACACAAGTATCTGAAACAAGAAAAACAAGGTGGGCCTCACCCCACCACAAATAAAAACATTTGTCCTCAAATGCAAATCACAAAAAAAAATCATTGCAAATGAGTACAAAATTGGTAAAAATAAATTCGGGTTTCGGAAAACCAACCTTAGATGCCGATTAAAATACTTTTGAAATGCTAGGCAGCATTGTAATCCACTCCAACCACTAATTGTCAACTACAATACTAAAGGCAAACAATAATCTAGAAAATATTACCTTGATGTGAAGTTAAGAAGTTTAAAAGGAGGGAGAGTGGGAAAATTTAAAAGTTATGAGATATTTGGCACTTTATAACCGTTCTGTTCTTTTCCATTCGGCGATGTTAGTCAACTCGCCGACCCACTCAGCGGTCCGCCGAGTGGTCATTTATCCCGCCCTTTCTTCAAAATCTTCAATTTTCTAGGGATGAGACCGACAGTCTACATCGAGATCGCCAAGCCGGTTGGCGATACGCCGAGCAACTTTTTGAGTTCGCCGAGTTTTATAGGCTCTGTACAACTCTTGTATTAAGCCAAATGGTGGATCCAATCGGGCTCGCCGACCTGTTTAGCGACTCGCGAAATGGACTTTCTCCCCGCCAACCTGAGATTTTCCACAATTTCATTGGTTTATCTGCAACATCAACACACCATTACTTATAAAAGTAAAATCCTAAATTTACGACCTTGGGTTGCCTCCCAAGAAGTGCCTTATTTAACGTCGTGGCATGACGCAACTCTTCACTCAAGTTCCATTAGTGAGGTTTACCTCATTTTCATAAGGCCACCCCTCTTTTGGCTCTAGGTAGAGGACCTGTTTACACAAACAATAAACAAAGAAAAACAAAACTAAAAGTAAAATTAGTAAAAACTATACTAAAAAGAAAAAAAAGTTCTAATTAACTACATTTTCACGTGACACCACTCCCCGGCAGCGGCGCCATTTTGATACTTATCGTGACCAACGACACTAACCTACGGTTCGAGTGTCTACTATTGTCGATAATATAGTAACCCAACCAAGTGTTGGGGTCGTGTCCCAAGGAAGCGGTTTTGAGAATATGCAGCCAACTAGAATTTCGTTCTAATCAGTCGTAGCTAAAGATATTTGCGAATAAAAACATTATAAATCAATGAGGGACACAAAAGTGTCAAATATCGATTTGGAGTTTTTGTCACAAATCAAATAAAAAAAGTAAAAAGCAAAGGAAAATCAAGTATGAGGGGAGATTCTTGGGGTGTGACCGCAATACAAGTAAATCTAGATTGTTGGGTACAAGTTTTCGATAGAAAATCTATATATTAATAGTGACTAGGCTATCCTTTAAATGGAAATAAGTTCTCTCTCAAGTAACTTACCCTGTTTCAAATGGGTTCCTCTTGGACACCCATTTGCAGCAAGAAGATTAGCCTACGCCTTACCCCACTTACTCTCTCGAGTTGAGTGTTAGGATGTGGGACTAGGGATCACCCTCTCGGGTTGAACCTCATGTCAACCCACTCCTTAGGCCATTAGTCTAGCGGTCTTGGTTTCACAACCTCTCTCTCGAACAAGCTGAAAACACATAAGTGGTTTTGTATTTGCAACTACAAATCCCATTAAATTAAACCACAATCACTAGGTGAAATCACCATTAAACCACATTGAAACCATCAACTAGCAAGACCCAACAACAATATTACCTCATATTTGCTAAATCACACCCCAAGAGTGGGGTTTTTAGCTACACATCAAGAAATAAAAAATTATACCTTCAATGATGTTGCAATTAAATAGGTATAGAGAAATAAGTTTTGATTTAGGCAAAGAAAGAAGAATCAAGGAAATCCACTTCCAATTTTGGGAAGACGAAACCCTTTCTTCTTTAAGTCTTCAAAACCCTCTCAAACTTGAGAGAAAATAAGGGTTACAAAATAAAATATATAATTGTGAGTATTCTAATGAAGCTTGATACTTAAAACTAATATAGATCTAGTATTTATAGTGTTTAGAATTAATGCTACAGCGGATCATTCGGCGAGGTTAGTGGGAATTGCAGATCAACTCAGCGATTCGCCCATCGTCTGGTTGATCGCCTTCCTTGCTTTCCTATAGCATCTCTGTATTCTGGATCATTGGGCGGTATAGTACTGCTTCGCGGAACTGTTCGGCGAAACTCCGAATGCTCATTTTCACCGCTGATTTGATCCTCTTCCTTCAAGGCTCAACACACTAGAAAAAAACGGCAGAGTAAGGCACTTTGGCGATTCGCCAATTGGACTTGGCGATGCTCAGGCATCCATTTATTCACTCTTTTCATTATTTTTGTTCCTTTTTTGGACATAGTGTCCATGCTTTCCTTAAATCTTCAAATACCTTAAACTTAAGAGTTTTTATCAGATATTGGGATAAAAGAGGCATTTGAGGACACTAATTTTATTAATATAAGGCCCTAAATGAGTCCAATTTGAGGACTCATCTTACGGCCACCCTCACAATCTTTGGGCTTTTGACTCTCATGGGGAGGAACATACCTATCCTTCTCCCGCTCTCTTTCCTTCCATGTGACGTTACGATCACACCAATCTCTGTCACGGTCTCTCCAGCCTTCATCTCTACTCCAACCCTAATTTCCACCCGGTCTTGGGTAGTTAGCACGATAACCTCCTCCTTGGTTGGCTAGGAAGTTCACTTCCTCATTGTACTGCACTTAAAATTGGGCTTCATCGGGGTTTACTCCTCCAACACCCACAACATTAACACTCCTTGTACCAACACCTATGACATTTTTAGATAAGATATCTAATTGGGTCCTCATCTTTGCCATGTTTTGGTCCCTGTCCTGATCTTTTTCGATCTTCTCCTTTGTCATTCTAAAGTTGAGAGGGTAGACTTCACTACAAGAAAAACGGTCTATAAGGAAGGGAAATTTGGTCCCTAGAAGTCTAAATCTGGTCCCAGAAGATCCATTACGAAGGGAAATAGTTGGTCGCCACCCGTCCTTGTTGGCTCCGACGCAAAATGTCAATAGCGACGGGTTCAACATACTGGTCGTAAACTCCATTTAGAGACCAGTAAAAAGGTCTGTCGCAAAATAAAATTAGGGACCACATATCTGGTCCTAATAGATGGATTTATTTCAGTCGCTAAATCTTTTCGACAAACAACCAACTCGTCCTAGATTATCTTTAAGGACCAATATTTAACTGGTCCTAGCTTATCTTTAAGGACCAATAACTTTCTAGTCCTAGAATACCTTTTAGGGACAAGTAACATTTCTTGTCCTAGAATATCCTTTAGAGACAAGTAACAATTATGGTCTCTAATTAAAAACAACAATCCAAGCTTTATGTCACAAAAAAAATATTTTTCATCGAAAAAAATCAAATCGCTACTGAAAATCTTGATACAAAATGATAATATATATATATATATAGAGTGTTATTAATTTCAATAAAACTGTTAACATCCCATAATTGATGTTAGTTTCAATATTTGCTTAACACCTTAACAAAAACTTAGGAAATATCTTGAGCTAGACTATGATATATATCAAGTTCTTGTGCATCTTCTAAACTTTCATCTTGAGTTGTAAATCTTCAATCTTCAAAATCTGCAAGTACAAAATTTTGAGAAGAGGGTAAAAAACTATTGGTATAATACAAACAACAACATATCATGGTAATGAAATATTTCTCAAGGATTCTGAACAAAATGAGAGCTTTACCCGATTTCAAATTCCATCCAGATTCTGGAAAAAACTGGGTTCACGCTGGGTAATCTCCCTATCAAGTACTTGGGACTGGCCAGTTACCTCAAAGAAGTGGACCAAGATGGATTGCCAACAACTAGTGGATTATATTATAGCAAGAATACAAGTTGCTTCTGCTAAGCATTTGTCATATACAGGAAGATTACATATAGTTATGCAAGTGCTTTATTCCATTTATAATTATCGGGGAGCAGTTTTTATCTTACCTCAAAGTGTTTTAAAGGAGATTGATAGGAAGTTTAGGGAGTTCTTATGGAATGCAACTGTGGAAAAGAGGAAGGTAGCATTGGTAGCTTGGGATAATGTTTGTGTCCCTAAGAAATTTGGATGGCTTAATAGTATCTTACCTCAAGATGAAAGATATACTCACACTCGTAATGGTGCCTACTCAGTATCTCAAAGTTATCAAACTATACTAGGTCCACTCACGAAATTAAAAGAGGCAGATTTAATTTGGAACTCTGTCATGCTCCCAAGACAGGGATTTATCACATGGCTGGCATGTCAAAGGAGGCTACTTACTCGTGAGAGATTGCTTCTTTTGCTTGTTATTGTAATATTTCACATGTGTTACCAAAAAACAACAATATATATACCTAGTTGGACATATTACAGAAAGCACACAACATCCACTTCAAAATAGATTTTTCTTTTGAAGGATACAGAACAATGCAAGAACCATATAGCAGTAGTGTATAAAACATCCTCTACCAATCACAAACTGAGCATCCAAATCACAGCAAACTATGGCATATTAACATGGAAATACTCATGATTCTAGACTAAAAATACAACAAACTAGTAACTGTTAATTTATAGTCACTATAGGAAGCAACAATCTGCAGCAAACTTGTAGCAGGCAACCTACTAGGAGATAACAAATCTTATGCACGCCTCATTAAGATTAAGTTCATTTCGGACATTAACAAGCGCAACATATACCAACAGAAAACTAAACTGAGAGATATAATTTCAACCATTGAAAGCTTTAGTTTCAAACTTCGGAGAAAAGCATTAAACAAGACATCAATAAAAAAATTTACACCACAACATATAGACTTCATAAAGGCCATCAAACTTCTCTTACATAGTTTTCATCTTTCATAAAGGCCATCCAACTTCTCTTACATAGTTTACATCTTTCATAATGATTGTTCAACATAAAAGGAATCCAGCTAAATATCATTTATTTTCATCTACCAATTAAGAGTGAAAGAAAGGTATACAAATAACATGCACATTAGAAGTTTTTTGTATAATAACATATGTAAATTTCACACCAGAAATAGTTAAACAGCTTACCTCAAAGGCAATCTAATTTACTTCAGGTAATAGCCAAAATATCAACAAAGCTGTGAGAATAAAAGAACACTTAATTAGACAAGCTTTGGATGCATATACTACGAAGAACTGAAGCTTGTAACAATGATTGTTGCCTTACAGTTTATTTTTTCTTCTTCAGAAAATGCAATAACTATTAACCATAAATATATGCATTATCAAGTGAGACCTTTTAACATAGGAATCAAAAAATTAAAGAAGTCATCTACTGTATGGCAATCTGTCAAGTCGATTAGGACTTTGGATAGGATGATCGTTTATCCACAAAGCAGTACTTATAAACAAACAAGCATCCAGCCTTAAAAGCATCTAATGTTTTTTGCCTTTTCTTTTCTTCCAATTCAGCACTAATAAAAACTAGTCATACGTAATACACATATATATAGTAGATCTCAAAGAAATAGCTGCACAAAAGCAATTCATTTATGCATTTCGAGCTGCAGTGCATCACTGATATAACATGATGAAGACCTTAGCCATGAGGTCTTTGAAACTCGGATCAATTTTTGGATAGCAAAAGTTTTTAATAGGACAATAACTTCAATTTCCACCTAAAAAGGCCATAACAAGAACGTTGACTATATTTACCTGAACCACATTTCAAGTCTTCTGCCTTTACTCCACCCCCATATCCAAATACATGACTACGATTTTGCGGTCCGCAATATTTTTCAACAGCTATGCTAGGTAGAGAAGGATCTGCTTGAACCATTTCTTCAAGCTGAGCCTACCAAATATATAAAATAACATTTTCTATTAGAACATATAAAATTTTAATGTAATTAACATATTCAATTCCCATACTTGGCACAAACTTATTCCTTTCATGTGTTATTTTCATCTTTGGAGAGCATTAAGAGGAAAATTGCCTACTAATGAGAAGCTCATTATCTTTGGCAAGAACCCTCCAGACTGTTACTGCTGCTATAAACCTGGCAGGGATACTATAGAAAATATTTTCTTGACTGGAAATTTTGCTACCAATATTTGGAGGTATTAACTGACTCAATGGGAGTGGATAAAGAGTATACAACTCTTAGAAACAGGGTTATGAGATGGTGGACCTCTAATGCCAAAAATGATGCTCACAAACTCCTCCTACAATCCACCCCTATTTTTATTTGTTGTTTCCTATGGAAAAATAGGTGTGCTAGCATATATGGAGGTAAACAGTATAACACTGCCAGGGTCAAATACAACATCTTCAAATATTCTTGTAATCTTCTTACCAGTGCTTTTCTGTACATCAACGGGCTTACAACTAAACTAGCCTTGTTCTCATGATAGAAAATTGCACTCACGATATCAAGATGACCTCTGTGTGCTGGAAAAAGTGTCCTGATTTTTTTGTCAAGCTTAACAATGATAGCACTGCACTTGAGAATCTTGGCAGAACTGGGATTGGGGGTATCCTACGAAATGCAAGGGGAGATATTATGTTTGCCTTTTCATCTTCTATGGGACAAGGTTCTAATAACCATGAAGAAATTGAAGTAGCTATATTTGGTCTGTCATGGTGTCTTCACTTGGGGTACATCAGGGTAATTTAGGAAGTCAACTCAGAGCTCCTTATCAGGTTGATCAAGCAGTTATCACAGCCCACATGGTTCACCAGAAAACTCATTCACAAGCTCCATAATGTTATCAATCAATTCCATGCCTGTAAGTGCAATCATATCTATAGAGAGGGTAACTATACTGCAGATGCCTTATCGAAACACAGTCACCAGTGCAACACTACTCATGTATACTTCACCAGACAAGAACTACCATAGGAAGCTAAAGCTTACTTTGACCTTGACAAAATAGGCATGGAAAGCTTCAAAAGGAGAAAGGAAAAGAGAATTAAAAAATCTCCTTGAACTTCCCCTCGCTGTTACTATATACTCTTCAGCTAGGCTGTTTCTAGATTAGTTTTAGCTTTTTTGAAGAGTCTTATAGCTTTTTGTTTTTTGTTTTGCTTATTTTGTGAGGGGAGTGTCTCCCTCATTTATACATTCCTAAAACTATTGTAATGAGAGGAGTCCTCTCAATAGATGCATAGTATCTAGGTTTCTTTAGTAGTATGGGGATTGAGTTAGTTATTCTTAGTAGGATGACCGACTCACAAACCACTATAGGATTCTTTAATAATTTTTTTACATGATCAGCGCTCAACAGTCAAGACACTAGCAACCTCAACCATAGAAACACTGTTTAGATTTTGAAGACGGAAGACGTGGACATTATGTACTTTAAAGAAAGGCAACAAAGTTGCCTACTTCATGGAAAAATTTCCATCTAATAGTACCTTCTACGACTTTTTGTTAAGATTTTCGTTGGAATTAAACTTGGATTTCAATGTACCAGATGATCGCCTCAGGCAGTAATTTTGAAATTGCCGGCAATTTTTTCATGTTGGACAAACCATCCACAATTCATTGGCTCTTAGTTCTTCAAACAAGCAACCAGTCTCAGGGTAATCCAAACCACTGGAGTGGTTGCTATTAAGGTATACAACACGATATGACGTTTATGGTTATGCCAAGGCAACTCAGGATCCATCCCTTAGTAAATCACAATACATCGAGAATAACACATATATAAATTTGATTATGAGTTTTAAATATTCTCTAAATCTCTAAATCAGTAATTAGAATTAAATGATATTCATCATTGTAATTTTAACTAATCAATCAAAAGAAGCACTTGGGAATTTATATTTATATTCAAAGAAACATCAGTGAATACTTAAACAAAAGGACTAGATTATACCCTATTATTGTAAATAGGTAAGACCTATAAACAGTGAAATAGAGTCATTTTGAATTGAAACAAAAGGTTCTTCATAGTCCTACTTCAACCTATAATTCCACAAGAACTAAATCAATCTTTCACATCTATGTTTTATACTTAAGACTTTCTAATAATTACTTGTAACCAAGAAGATGAGTCATTCAATTACAATTCATATACATGTATATTTGTGCATTTCTTAAGTAAATGGCTCACAAAATCTGTACACCCAATATTTTTTGTACTGACTGTACAGATGTAATCGTTAACCTATTTAATATTAAAAAAGAGGAAGAAGGAGTAGCTTGAATACAACATAAAAAAACACCATCAATATAACTTATGGAAGAAACACAATAACTCGATTGGAAGATGAACCCACCTGAAATTTTGTCTTAAAAAAGTGGCGATGGAACTTGTTTCGAGCAGAGCAGCAACAAATCGATGAAGAAGAAGAAACCTGCTGCGATGGAATTTGTTTCGCGTAGAGCAGCAACAAATCGATGAAGAAGTAGAAACCTTTGTTGATTTAATGGAAGAGTGACGTTGAGATTAGGCCAGACAACAACAACACAACGAAGAAGACACCACTATCGATCTATGGGTAGAGCATTGTTGAGATTAGGGCAGAGAATCATTGAGATTAAGGTAGAGAACATTGAGTTTCATTGGTGAGCTGAAGAGTTTCAGTGGAGAGCTGAAGAGATTATAAGAGATTAAGTATTTTTCCTTTAACTTTCAGAACTATTTTTTTCGTGCCCAACATTTTTTGTTAAAACAAAAGTTTTCATCTGGCGGAAAAATCTCCCGCTCAAGCCTCAATGCCTCTAATTACATTTTGGGACTAGTTAGTATGTTTTATAGGGACCGGATTTAATACCTTCCCTATAACATATATCAATCAGGACCAATATATAATCTCGTCCCAATAGATATACTTTTAGAGACAAGAATATAGGCTCGTCCTTAAATGTTGGTCTTAATTAAGGTTTTTTCTTGTAGTGCTTGGTCCTCACGAGTGTACCATGCCTAGTTGATTTTGTTCATGCAATCGAGGAGTTGAGAAGCTGCTTCATAGGGTTGTTGCATCATACCACCGGGAACAAGTTCATCAACAACTCCTTTGTTACCTGAGTCAAGGCTCCTATGAAAGTATTGCAATAACAGGTTGTTGGGCAATCCATGAGTTGGGCATTGCAACAACAACTTCTTAAATCTCAGCCACGTCTTATGGATTGGTTCACCTTCCAAGCATTTAAAACTTTGGATGATATCCCTAAGCATCATCATCTTTTACGGAGGGAAAAATCTCACTTGGAGATCAGCTCCATCCAAGAAGTGATGGAATCTCTTGGTAACTCAGCCAACCACTTACTTGCCTAGCCCATTAGAGAAAATGGGAACAACCTCAAACGGACCGATTCTTGCGATATGTTCTTAAATGAGAATGGTCCACACACATTAACAAAATTTCTGATAATCTCATGGAAATCCTCATGAGCCAGCCCCAAAATAAACCCTTCAATTGTAGGAGCTGAAGCAAGGTGCTCGTGATGTGAAAATCAGTGTTTCCTTCGGCTAGAGGTAAACGAATGGACCCAACACCACCCATTTGGACTGGGTCATTAATGTTTGGGTCATTAACATCATTGAGGTTTCTGACACATGTTTGTGGCCCACTTGCCTACCATTACTTCAGTTAACATTCATCTCCTCCTCTGTTTAACACAAGCAACACAAAACCAAAACTAAAATAAGTTGATTCAACTATAACTAAAAAGAACACAATTCAACTTCACCAAAAGAATTTCAAACAACACCACTCCCAGTAGCGGCGACATTTTTATTTTTTAATGTTTCAAGCACACCTCATCCAATTCTACATGTCAATGATCGTAAATAAGTATAAAAACCAACGATTGAGTTGGGGTCGAAACCCACAGGGAGTGGTACGTGTTCAAATTTGATTAGGAAGAACAAATGTGGTCTAATTAGCCATAGGAATAGAAATTATCAAAAAATACATTAATCATTTTAAAGGGGTGATACGAATGTCAAATGGGAGTTTTGGTTTGCACTGATCAATTTCACAGCAGTCACAAACACTTAGAACTAATAATAGGGAGACGGATTCTCAGGATGTGATCGATTATAGGCAAATATAGATATACGGGTAATTGAAACTACTAGTAAACGGCTAAAAATTAGTAAGTAGGCTAGACTATAAGGGAGATAGTTTTCTCTCAAACAACTACCCCGAATCAGGTGATTTCTTTCGAACATCAATAGGCATGACAATGAAGAACAACCCACACCTTAATTCATCCACTCTTTCAAGATAGATGGGTAGGATTGGGTTTAGGATTTACTCTTTCGAGCTAAACCCTTCTCAACCCAATACCCACAAATCACAAATCAATAATCTTAGTTCTACAACTTCTCTCTCTCGCAAGCCAAGAACACAAAGATAGAATTGCATTTGCAACTACAATTCATAAATTAAACAATAATTAATGATTAAACTCACTTCAAAACAACATTTAAACTAGTAATTAACAATACCCATAAACTAATTTAGCCCATAATCACATGACCACACCACAAGAATCTGGGTTTTAGCCAAACATCATAAAAAAGCAAAAACAATTATCCAATTGATTATCCATCAACTGGGTAAGAGTGATTTAGTCTTTACAATGCTTCAATTATAGAGTCTTTGAAATCCACTACCAAAATCTTCAAAGTGAATCTCTAGAATTCTTTAAAACTATGAAAAACTACAGAAAAAAGTGTTCTGAGCTAAAATCGTATTTTCCAACACTCAAAACTCAACTTAACCTCCTAAAATAAATGTTCAAAATATAATTTATAGTCTCCAAAATAAAGCCACAAAGGGCCATTTAGCGAAGTAAATCAGGCTTGTCGAACCACTCGGTGAGCCGCCGTTTGACCTCTTCCATCGGCTTTTCACCTTGGCATTCATCATCCTCGAGTTCTGTAACTTTTGGCGATTTATCTTTGCTTTGAGGAACTGCTTGGCGATTCGCCGAATGCTCTTTTTTGTCACCAACTTGGTTTCTTCCCACAGGGCTGACACACTGTAACTTTAGGCAGTCAAACTAGCCACTCGGCAATTCGCCAAGTGCTCTTGGTGATCACCAGGCTTGCCCTTCTTCATTTTTTCATTTTGTTTTGTTCCTTTTTGCTTGTTAGTTTCCTTGCTTTGTTCCTCAATCCATATACCTGAAAATCAAGGGTTTAACATCAGTTTATTGCACAAATTAAGCATTTGAGGACACTAAATCTGTATAAACAAAACACTAAATGAGTCCAAATCTCAGACTCGTCAGAGAAATAGGTGCAGATTATAAAGGTGTCTCTCAATTTTTTTGCCAAGGTCTTATGGGCAGGCAAATGATAATACACTTTCACCATCACTGGCATCATTGGTAACCTTCCTCATGGCCAGATACTTAATGAATGTGGGCCAGATCAACGCCACAAAGATGCAAGATAGGGCACTAAATGAGCGAGCAGGTTTCCCATTTCCCTGTCTAATTGGGAAACTCTGTTTGCAGGCTAACATTCCACTGAACAAGTTGGTGGATAATCGGTTGAATCATCCAGGGTGACTGCCGCTTCCAAAATCAAAGACATAGCCAACCCTCTGTTTGGTGGAAAAGTAGGTGCAGTAGGACTATTAGCGGTGGTACAACATACACTAGTTGTCATCCCACAGGCTAAGGGAATATTAAGCATCAAGAATCTTCAGAGTCAGTTGCAAGGGCACAACCACCACCAGTTTCAGTTGCCCAAGCTACTGGTACTTTATCACTATACCTATTGCCCTTTTTGAGAGGTTGGTTGCATTCCATAGTCGGCCAGATTTTGCTCAAACTACCTCAAGTAGTTTAGCGGGATATGTTAGTTACGGAGAAGCAGCTAAAAGATGAGATGCGAAAATAGTTGGCATTTTTGATAAATAGGATTAACGGTCTTGAGGTCCATGTAAATAACCAAATGCAGGTTGCAGATTCTGTAAATGCTGAGGAGTTTAAGGCACAATTGGCGGAGATGAGTGTGGACACTGCTAAACTAGCTAAAAAGCCAGTCACTATACCCTCTCTGATTGTACCAGATTCCTTCATGAGCTTGTTCAGCGAGCCTCGTACCACTCACTCCCTTGATGACGTCTGGGGTGAAGTGCCCTAACATAAGTGCATCAAAAGAAAGTAGAAGGTCATAGAGTCTGACGAGGAGCAGACAAACCTCTCCAAAGAGGGGAAGAGACAACTCAAGAAAGCCAAAAAGGAATCTAGGAAACTGGCAAGAGAAGTCGCAACACTAGAGCAACAGTAGCGAAAAGCGGTGTTAACAAGCGTGTCTAGTAGTACTATACCAGCTCCAATGGATAGCAATCAGCCTGCTTTAACTCCAGTCTCTAATAGTGCACCAGTTAATAAGGGTGTCGACACTACTCTGACTCCCGACGCCAAGTGCGCCATAGGTATGACCCCTCCTTACAGCCTGCTTTGTGTTTATTTCTTACTTTAAGGGAAAAGTCCTTTTGTTTTGGGAAGGGGTGGTGAGCAACCTGCCACAGAACTGGTGGAATGTACGGAGGTTGACTTTGTTTTCAGTTCTGATAACGTTGTGAAGTTTTTTGTGTTTGTTGTGTATTCTTATAAGCTTGGGAAGTTTTTGTATTTTTAGTTGTCACAAATTGCTAGTAGTAGACAAGTTTTGAGTTTGTGTTTTTGTTGAAAATTATAATAACGGTGCTTAATCTGAAAGTCTAACGGTTAGGCTCTTTAGATGACATCTTAGATATTAACGTGTTGAACATTGCTAGCTTGAGAGATAAATTGGATATCTAAGAAACTGGAAAATGTAGACATGTGTCATGTGCGTGTGACGTTTGCATGAAGTCTAACACTAAGTGCAAAAACTAGAACTTTCCTGAGTTGTCTTGCTAGAATATGAGAATAACGGGATAGGAAGTGATTAGTAGGCCATTATTGCTAAGCCCGTAAAGCCAAAAATAAACTACCTAATGAAAAGATTGACCCTTAAACCCTATTTGATCCTAGCAAATAATTTTGTTCTAACCCGTTGATATCATAGCCTTTGGTCTCCAAACATACGATGCCACAACTAAGGCTAAAAGCCAAAGTTGAGGGTGATTACACCCCGAGTAGAAAGGAAAAGTGTAAAAAAAAAAGTTCACTCAATCGGCTCTAAGGCACAAAGTCAATAGATTCAAATGATCAGGATTAATGTTCATGTTCAAAGAATCTGGTAGTATAAAAATAAAATAAAATAAAAATGGTGTGACTGCTGGGATGTACAGAAATGAGAAAATATGGAATCCCTCAGATAGAGTTGTGTGCAAATTAAACTTTGGAGAACCAAGGTAAAATAGTCACTCCCAAAACCATAAATTCCATCCCCTAGCCCGAACCTATGTTACAAGCCTATAATGTCCTATAGTGATCCTATTCAAGTTGTTTGAAAGATAGAGCATAGAAAACAAGGGCAAACCTATGGTCTTTAGTTCCTTGTGTGTAACACTCTGGAAATTAGTAGGCTAAACCTAGAGATAAACGCTTGAAGGCTAGAGTCATGGAGGTGGCCTAAGGCCAAGGGAAAAGGGGCAAGGGCCAAGGCTTCCAAGCCTTGCCAAAGCACTGCCCCAAGACCACGAGGGCCTTCATGACCAGTGGTGGTCACCACGAGTCATGATGCCACCCATGAAGGTGGAGGCAGTAGCCTCCCCAAGGCTTTCCCAAATTGGTCCTCCAAACAAGCCACTTCACGGTTCGTGAAGCCTAAGACGGCGCGTGTGAGTGGCCTTGGTCATGCCTTGGTGGGGTGAGCATAGTGAGGAAAGTGGAAAGCCACTACCTCAAGCCCCACGAGAGAGACCAAGGCTCGTGGCTTCCACCACTCCTCGTGGAGCCCCTCGTGAAGATGCCTTGGGCTTATGAGCTAAGGGAACATGTTGCCCAAGCCACTGCATCAAGTCAACAGAGGGGACCACTATATAAGTCATTCATTTAGTAAGTTTCACCTAAAGTAATTCATATTTTCACAACACCCAAATATTTCCCAAAGTTCATCTCCTCTCCCAAAAATTCTTTCTCTAGAACTTCAAGGAAGAAGAAAAAGAAGAAAGAAGTTGGGGCTAGGATTCAAGAAGCAAGTTTTTCTTCTCAATTCCATTGGATTCCATTGCTAAGGTATGGTAGTCCTTCATCCAAGGATAGTTTTCATCCATGGAGTCCCCTCAAAACCCCAATTTCAAAGATAAAAATTCCTCAAAAGCTAGGGTTTATCTCCAAGTCATGGATTCCTTTCAAAAATGATTCTGTTGATTTACTTACTTTATATTATGATTGAATTGATGATTTATTATAGTTTTATGATGAAATCTCCCAAGAATCCATGAAATCCCCATATTTCTCAATTATGTTCTCGTGATGTGGGTTTGTTGATTATACAAGAATGTTATGAGATTATATATGTAGTAATTGGGTTACTTAAATTATGATTATATCCATGTCTAATGTAGTAATTCTAGATGTGTTGATTTAATGTGATCTATGGTCTTTGAAGGGCAAAGTATGAGAATTATGCATGCTTATGAGACTAATATATATGCTTCAGGAACACTTTGAGAGTAAAGTGATTATGATTATGATCTACTTGTTGTATTGTTCTAAGTTATCCTTATGTACACACCTATGTATGAATATGAAATGATATGAAATGTGTTCTCACAATAGGATGATTCTAAGGTTGAAAAGCTATTCTCACCTATTAAATCTGTGAGCTATAGTATGAATTATGTTTGATTGAGTGTCAAGACATTCTTCCATTAATATGAACTTAAGTCAAGACTTAATATGTAATCTATGGGAATTAATGCTTAGCAACGAGTGGATATGAATATCAGATGAAAACTTATACGATAGTTCAGTCCAGCTTCCCAATGAAAGCTTTTACACTAGTTGAGTCTGGCTTTCCAAATGGGTTCCTTCTACCTTTGTTGATTTCGGGTTCCCATAGTATGTATCTCATGAGATGGAAACCTTCTACCTTAGTTGAGTCTGGGTTTGTAGAAGCAATCTCCTTATCCCATAAACTATGTGCCCACATAGGTCTTTAGCTAGTGGATCCACCTAAGCGAAGAGTTTGGTTTTACCTTAGGCAAGTAGGAAAACCCCTTTTTGGTGTGGGGTAGACACCAAATTCCATGGTAAGCTCACATGGTATATGTCAAATTGGTTCACACTCTTTAAATAGCCTAAGATCACATCAAGAGCTAGCCTTACTTAGTCGATCGGACCAACGGGCCAAATTCTAGGATCTATCATGTATATTTCAAAGTAAGCTCATCACACTAGGCATCGACACTATAGTCAAACTAGACTCCACACTTTCGCTAGTGTGCAACGATCATTGCAAGAGACTCGATTCGATACTAGGCTAGTCAAAATGAGATGCAAAGAGTTAACATATTGTCTATGCAACTTTATTTGGCCTTATCGTAGCCGCGCATTCATGTTCGTTCTATTGAGAGCACTATTCAAGTCATCGGTATTGAACGGGACCGAGACTTAAATTTTGCAACATAATGGCCACATTCCTCACACAAGAGGTGGCAAAATTTTTTAGACGGGTTAAAATAAAAGGAGTCGTAAGCTCAAACATCCACAGAAACAGATAAAACACAATTTTAAATCAGAACAACCCAAATATATACACAAAACACAACTATCAACACAAAAGGTGTGGGCCTCACCCCTCCACAATTAAAAAGTATTTGTCCTCAAATGCAACTAAAAGTACCCAAAAGTAAAAATATAATAAGACAGAGAGGGAGGTAAAGAAAGATCATGTCTATGCAGTCTCTCTCTCTATCGGGGTCTCGGTGGCTGGTGTAGTAGTCTGTATATATGGGCATTAGTGCTCGGAGTAGCTTCAGACGAATTAGCAATGCCAGATCCACTAGGAACTGTTGTGGACGTCTCAATCGGCAATATCTGGATCACCAGTTGCACAACTGTCTCTATAAGATCTGGCAAGTCTCTAAATATGCCCTCATCTCTTCTCTCCTTAGCATGTACTGATATCAACTCCTCATCGGTCTCTGCATCCGACTCTGCATGTGTTGTGCCATCCCCCTGCACCTCTCCGGTAGTTGCCGGAGAAATCCCTGAGGTCTCAGCTGCATCCTCATCATCTGTATCTTGCATCAGTGAAGTGAAGTCCGTAGCCTTCAAATAGTCTACATCCTACCTCAAACTAGCAACCTCGGCTTTTAAAGTCGTCACCTCATAGACCTCCATCTGTCTGCTCTCACAAGTAATGGCTCTCATTGCCAAGGCATCAACAAAAGTCTGAAGGGCGGTAAGTGCTTCTAGTATGGCACTGTCAATCATCCCCGAGATAGATCTCTCCAATCGGGTAGCTCTCATATCAGGTGAATAGGCCAACTGCCCCATCTTCAGGATCATGGCCTGAGTAATCCTGGCAGGCTGGGAGGATGAGGAAGCACCTGCAGCTTATGAGGAAGAGGAAGAAGGAAAGGGTATACGTGAGGGCTTAGAGGCCGGAGCAAGCGAAGATGTCTCTGCTGGTAATTATTCAACATTGACCTCTGGAGAAGTGTCTGCTGGAGCTACTCTCCTCTTGTCAACCTCCTCTCGAGTGAACTCGGCCTCAATACACCGGATGTCTATGGAGGATGAAGGGATGACCTCTATATCATTCGTAGGATCTCGGGGTACTCCGGTATGCCGACATAACTCAGTGATCAAAAGCCGGAATGGCAGAGAGGTAAGTCTTTAGTTGGGTCTCATGGACATCTCTTGTGAAGTCAGCAGACCTAGGTCGATCCACCTGCTGGCCATGATAGAACCAAGGCAAGCTGCCATAGGATGCCGCATAATAGACTAATTCTGGGATGGCATGATAGTACTGTTAATGAAGCCCAACCAGAACCTGGAGACGATGTTCATGTCCCTCTTCTCAATGGGAGCTCCTGCATCCATCCACCTCGAGGTGGTGTCAGAAATCATCGGAGTCAACCAACCCTTCAAGTCATCCAGGGACTGAACAATCGGCAACCCCTTGTAAGGGAGTGCAACAGTGTACTAAATACAACATTAATATGCTCGCTGTGACACTCCACCTCCTTACCTCTGACCATAACCGACTTCACCTGTCTAAACTCACTTGCCTTCTTCTTATTCTTAGGCACCAACTCCCCATAAGCAGTGTAAAACTCTCTTACCCAGGAGGGAATGTAGGGGTCTCGAGTAGTGTGAACTGCTTGAATCCATGGTATCGGAGAGTTTCAAGCACATCAGGATGCTTGCCTTCTAGGCCCTCCAAGGATAGTAATCAGAGGTTTTTCATCCTCTGGTTCAGAGAAATCTGGCTCAATAGATGCTTCTTTCTTTGCAATATGCTTTTTCCATTTTCCTTTATCTCCCGGTGGGAGATCTTGCTTTCTTTTCTGTGAAGGATGCGATCCTCCTTCATTTATCGTAATGCCCTTTGCCTGTTTCTGAGGTGGCTCGATTAGATTGGTGCGTACCTTATCTGCAAAAGATCGAGGAGAAACACAAATGCAAGCACATAAAAGTTATTGCAGACAGACTCGCCGATCCTATCTTGATGCGTGTACCGTACTGCTATCCAAACGAAGATTAATTACCTACCGACCATGTTCGTTCTCTGTGTTGGGCGACTTTACGGTATCGATAGAGGAAGTTGATATGCGAGATGGACAAAGTCGGCTTCATCTAATGCTTGCTCTCATCTTGCGAAGAATGTTTTTAGTCCTTTTCCCTGTCTGTCTACTGAAAATGGCTTAGGAATAGGTCCCTGGCCAGTGGTTTTGGAATAGATCAATCCCTGCTTTGGCTGTCTCCTTCCATTCTTATCTTACATGTGCATTTCTGATTCAAGTCGGTGAGTAGCCAAACCTCTTTGGCGAGCTAAGTCGAGCTCGCTGAAGGGGTTGGCTCAACAATTAAGACAAGTCGGCGATGGCAGGGTCATTTCAACAAATCACCTACAACTTTCGGTGAGCATGGGTTTGTTTGCAAAAACTTACAGCGCATGAGGGTTCCAGAAATGCAGATAAAGGGCGATAAGAATACTTTCAGCGAGTCGCAGAGTCCTTTCGGCACCCTCGGACTTCTAATCGAAAGTTACAATATCAGATATCAATCAAGGCGCCAAATTATCAGCGAGGTGGGGCCTTTAGGCGAAGCACGAACTCGTTCAGCGAGCTCGACCTAGCTCACCAATTGACCCAACACGCCTATTTTCAATCCATCTTCTCGAATTCAATCTCGCAAACCCCAAAAATAAAATCAAAGCATGCACTCATGGAATTCAAAGAAGACTCATACTACCCATCACTCCGGAATGCTAGGATTTCTCCTGGATTTGCCGCATTTGGCCATTTAACGATAATTGCTCTTAAGAGCAGTGTCACCCGCTTTATCATTGAGAAATTTTTCTACATTTAGCACAATTGTGGGCTACTCAGACTTCACCCAATCAATTTAACCACACACAATCACAATCCAACTCATTAAAAAGCACAAAAGCCACGGGCATTTGACAATCAAACATTACGGGCAATGTTTTCAAGTTAAAATAGGCATGTAAACATTCTAATTCTAGCAGAGAGACCCAATCCACATCAATAAGATACGATCATTGCAGAAGAGTAAAAACTATTCAAAAGCAAACTCGGGGTTTGGAGAACTAACTTTCTGTGCCGATTAAAATGTGATTGAAAATCTAGGCGGCAAAGAAAATGAACTCCGAGCACAAATCAACAAACCAAAATACTAGTGGAATATAAGAATATTGGAAACACTACCTTGGTGTCAGTTTGTAAAGATTAAAAGCGAGGGTAAAGTGAAGGATTTTAAATTCTAGTACATTTGGCCATTATAAACCGTCTAATTCGCGCCCATTCGGGGACATTAGTCGCACTTCGCCGATCTAATCAGTGATTCGTCGAATGGTCTCGTATCTCACCGAGTTTTACAGGGCTTCCATTTTAAATGGAGGTCCAAACGACGGACACTAGCGAGATCGCCAACCAATTCCGCGATTCGCCAACTGGATGCTTATTTCGCCAATCTGCCTCTATCAAAACTTTCCAAACTCAAACCTATAACATCAACACACCATTATTTCTTAAACAATATTAAAGCATTCAAGGGTTTTGGGTTGCCTCCCAAACATCGCCTTAGTTAACGTCGTGGCTGGACGCGGGTTAACACCTAAACTTTACTTTTGGGGTTAACCAAAACATCACTTGGCAACCCCCTACTTTGTGTCGGATGGAGATGAGGCATCACATGACCTGTAAGGTTCTCAAGTAGCTGAATGGATCTGTAATGAGAACCAATCATCTGTTTCATCAATTTGATGTTCTCCTTCACTCCTTCCAGCACCCTATCATGCTCACTTACCTTGTCGAGAATGATTGAGAGCATTCCCTCAACACGTTTACCCTCATTGTCCTTGGTCTTTCTTCGCTCATAAGGGGGACGTATTTGTCCTTCCTTTTGCATTGGACTTCAATCTCCACTATCTTTTTGTCCAACTCATCCATCTGAGTCATCAGCGCGGCCAACATGAAGTCTTTCTCTTCTTCTTGGTTTGCTTCAGCCATCTGATCAAGCAGGTGGGCTACCATCGCATAGGGCTGATGTGTAATACCAGCTGGAGTGAGTCGGTCAGCCAATGCTTTGTTTCCGAGACCAAGACTTATGTAGAAGCAGTCCAGGAAGACTATATCGGGAATTTCATGAGTGGGGCATCAAATCAGAAGTGATTTAAACCTTGCCCACGCCTCATGAATCGTTCACCTTCCAATTGTTTGAAAGTTAGAATACGATCCCTGAAAATCATTACTTCTAATGGAGGAAAATCCATTTGCTCATGAGTACTGCTTGACATACTCATATGTCTGTTGAAACACACAAACACTCAAAACAAAACTGAAAATTAAGTGAGTAAACTACAACTAAGAAGAACAAAAATACTACTAATCCAAAAATTCTCAAATAACACCACTCCTCGGCAGCGGCGCCATTTAGATGTTTGCGTAATCAAAACACAACTTTCGATACAAGTGTCTACGATCGTACAATAGTTTAGTAACCCAACCAAGGGTTGGGATCGTCCCAAGAGAGTGGTTTTGAGAATTTATAGAAAAATAAAATTTAGTTCTAACTAGTCGTAGCTAAAGACATTAATGAGTAAAAACATTGTAAATTAAAGGGGGACACAAAATTGTCAATTAACAATGCGGTTTTGTCACTAATAAGTCAAAAAAATAATTAAATCAACAAAGGTTTCTAAGTAATAAGAGGGGATCCTTGGGATGTGATGGGAATATGGGTTAAGCTAGATTATTGGGTGCATGCTTTCGATAGAAGAGTTGTAGAGTAATTGTGACAAGGCTAAGCTTTAAGAGGGATAAGCTCTCTTTTGAGCAACTTACCCCGTTTCAAATTTGTTCCTCTCGGACACCCACTTGCCGCATGAAGACCAGCCTATGCCTTAACCCATTCACTCTATCGAGTTGAGTGTGTGGACATGGGACTAGGGTTCACTCTCTCGAGTTAAACCTCATGTCAACCCACTCATATTGCCCATCAATCTAGTGGTCTTAGTTTTACGACCCTCTCTCGAGTAAGCCGAAAACACATAAATAAACTTGTATTTGCACCTACAAATTCATTACATTCATCCAAAACCACTAAACAAAATTACATTTAAACTACGAATAGACTATCAGCCAGCAAGACCTAACAATTATCTTAACCCATATTCTCTAAATCACACCCGAAGAATTGGGGTTTTTAGCCACACATGAAGAGATAGAAAATTATACCTAAATGAGCTTGCATTAAAATGGGTATGAAGATTTTAGTCTTGTTACAGGCCAAGAATGAGGATATCAAGAGACCCAAGTCCAAATCCTTGGAGATGAAACCCTCTTCTTCTTCAAGTCTTCAAAACCCTCTCCAACTTAGAGCAAAAATATCAAAAAGTACTATTCTATATGAAAACTATCACAATTGTTCAACTCTAAGTGAAAATTATAATAATTGTTCCCTACTAAAACTAAAACTCTAACTAGTATTTATAGTTTTTACAGATTTGTGTTGCTGCGGATCATTCGGCGTCTTTAGTCGGAATGGCCAATCAACTCGGCGATTTGCCCTTTGGTGTAGTTCATCACTGTCTTGCACTAGCCCTCAACATCGTCGTGCTCTGGGTTATTGGGTGATATGGTACTGCTTCACGGAACTTCTCGGCGATGCACCGACTGCTTCCTTTTTCTGCCGACTTGATCCTTTCCTTCAGGGCTCAACACACTGGAACAAAAGGCGAAATAAGACCCTTCGGCCACTTGCCAAGTAGACTCGGCGATCCTCAAGCCTTCATTTCTTCATTCTTTTCAGCCTTTTAGTTCCTTTTTGCGACGTAGTGTCCATGCTCTTCTTAAAACTTCAAATACCTGAAACTTAAGGGTTTTCATCAGATATTGAGATAAAATAAACATTTGGGGACACCATTTGTATTAAAATATACCCCTAAATGAGTCTAATTTGTGGATTCATCAATCCCAAAGGATCCAATTTTTAAGTACCGTTTTTATAGAGAATTGAAGAGACTTAAGAAATTTCTCTTTTGAGAGGAGAGAGTCTAAGCACACTTTACCTTTGAAGAACACTTTTCTATTTCTTGGGATTTTACAATATGGAATCTGAATTTGATAAATTGAAGTTGAATCTAAAGTGGGTTTACTCTTAATTTGTTTATTTCATTCTACCCATGGATGCTTTCATGGAAGGTATAATTTCTTTACTTTTTGTAATGGGTGGCTAGAACCCTAAGATGTAGAGGTGCGTAAATGGGGTTGGGTGTTTATTTAATGTAGTGAGTATTGTCCTATGCTCTTGTTTTTTGTTTTTCATGCATGAATTTTGTCTAGTTACCATGGGGTTAACTCAAGGGTTGCAAACTTAATTCGTACTTCCTATCTCCGATTGATGCTCGAAAAAAATTCATTGGAGTGGATAATTAGTTCAATACAAGAAATTTGAGTTTGATGTTTGTAGCTTGCTTGAAAAAGAGGTTATTGCTTGGATCTATTTGCCCTATTCTTGAAAGAGAGAATAGAGTAAGGTATTGAGTTGTTTAGTATATGAGATCGAAAGGAGATTCTATGCATAGATGATTTTAGATCCAAAGATGATTAGTGTTAATGAAGATGACTTAGGCTATTCATGAATGTTCATCACTATAGAGTAGCACAATCACCCTTATGTGACATCGATTTCCAATCCCTATACCCCTAGATTGCTTGTTAACTCTTGATTTCTTCAATACTTTAGTTTTACATCAAATGCCTAAACCTGCTTGTAAATGCATACCTATAGATGTACAGGCCAGGTTAATTTTGATGATCTGTAGAAAGTATTTGACTGTAACACTAATACATTTATAAGTTTACTAGTTCCATCACTTTTTTTTCTGAAAACGACTCCATATTCTCAACACAAACACTCAAAGCATTATATATTCATTGAAAGCCAAATTATAATAACAACACTTGAATTACAAAGAGAAGTACTGAAATAACAAGTAAGTAATGATAGAGAAAAGAATGGGGGATGAGAAGTTAAGACTCTAGACCAAAGTTGAGAGTAGAAGACAGTTTCTTCATTATAAGCCTAACTCTTCTATCTAACACCATATTCCTATTTAACTGATTGATAATTGAGCCTAAATACCAAATAAAACTCTCTAATATTTTACTTGTCCCAATAATTCCATCTAAATCAGCTCATTCACCACTTCTAACACATAAGCCCGTACTAAATCAACTTGATTCATAACATTTTATTTTGGCATAATATCAATATCATTCAGTGAATTCAAATAATTGCACTCTTTTTGTCTGCAGAAAATTGATGACATTTTTCACAAGTGCCTATGCTCATCTGTTCCCGAGGGGCCTCCTATAATAAACTTAGCATATCATAACATAAACTAATAGAAAGATGCGGGAATTAAAACTTTTCGAATACAATCAAAGTCTTTTATAAAAGCAAGTAGAAGTCTAACATGACATCGTCTAAAACCATCTAGAACATAAGAGTATGGAAATATTGGAACATAGCCTATACAATAGTCTTAGACATAAAAGAAATAGGGTGATTCGATCCTCGAATAAAATGAGGAGTCACCAAAGCTTCACAATCCTCTAGGGACCTAGCCACTAGTGTACGAAACGAGAACGCCGCACCCTACATTTAATAAGAATGTAGGCAAGAGTATGCATTAATACAATCTAGTACTAAATATGATGGCTAGCATAAACAAAATAAACATAAGCGTTAGTCAACATAAAACATAAGGCATAATCATATCAATACATAATAAGCATCATAATGAAAGAGGAATACTTCCCTAAGCAACCTCACTTATCCTTAGCCAAGACTTAGGTCATCCGCCTCTAGTCAAGCTTACATCATGGAAGGCATATCTAGCAACAATCGAAGCAATCATCATCATACATAATCATATTAGTCATACATACTTTTAAATACATAGGGATTCTCTTCTATGCCTAGTTCATAAAGGCTAATGGGTATTTGCCTCTTGCCTTACTTACTTTTGGGTTGCGAATACTCACCTCCACAACCTTATTTTATGATGCGGGTACTCGCCTCCACATCATTTCATAAGGAGCATGGGTACTCGCCTCCATGTCCATTCATCATAGTAAGAACGTGGGGACTCGCTTCTTGTTCAAGTCTAAGGAGTATGGGAATCTCCTCATATCCTTACTTATGGAGGCCAAGGGTAATCGCTTCTAGCCTAATCATTCATACACTAGAAGCCCATAATGCGTGAAACTCATCCAAATGCACACAAGTAAGGAGGAAACATCAACTCCTATCTCAACATACTCAATGCACCATAAGGGAGTAGGAACTACATCTAAAAACCCAATATGCATGAAATTTCAGATTTCTTACATTTGAGGAACTACATTATCCAAACTCAAAAACAGTGCTCAACACAATCTCATGAAGCCTATAAGCAATTCAATCTCAAAAAGCACAAATTCAAGTAGGGGATCTCCACTCCAAATCAAGGCATGTTCTACAACTCATCTCATGAAGTCTATACGCAACTTATACCCAATACTAAACAACATGATGAACAAAACATCATATAAGCCATTTCATTCAACACTTAAGCTTTTTTATGAACATGCAATTTCAAGGAAATCAGGGAAGAATATAAAACACACATGACTTCAAACATAAGCAAACCAAGAGGAACTCATTACCTCAAGTTAGAATAGGAGGAAAAAGATGAGGATACCGGGACATCATATCGGCTTCCGCCTCCAAAGTAGCACCCTCAAATAGATGGTGTCTCCATAACACCTTAACGGAAGCTGCCTCTTTATTACTCAATCTCTTAACTTGCCAGTCTAAGATCTCGACTGGAACTTCTTCATAAGAAATGTTCTCTTTTACTTCCAACCCTTCTAGAGGAAATATGGATGTCGGATCCCAACACAATTTTTAAACATAGAGACATAGAAAACCGGATGCACCGATGTCAACTCATTTGGCAATTCAAGCTCATATGCGACCATACCAACACGTCAAAAAATTTGGTATTGGCCTACAAAATGGGGACTAAGCTTTCCTTTCTTGTCGAACCTCTTTACACCCTTCATGGGTGAGATTTTCAAGTAAACCCAATCTTGTACATCAAATTCAAGGTTTCTCGTTCTAACATCGGTATAAGATTTTTGTTGACTTTGGGCCGTTCTCAACCTCTCTCTAATGAGTCAAACCTTCTTAATAGCCTCATGAACTAACTTAGGTCCTATCAAAGCAACCTCACCCACCTCAAACCATTTGATAGGGGATCTGCACCTCCTACCATAAAGAGCCTCAAAAGGAGCCATACCAATACTTGAATGGTAGCTATTATTATAGGTAAATTCTATTAAGAGAAAATGGTCATCCCAACTTCCCTTGAAATCTATCACGCAAGCCCTCATAATATCTTCCAATATTTTGATTTTTCTTTTCGTTTGCCCATCAGTTTGGGGGTGAAAAGTTGTGCTAAGCTTAACTTTAGTGCCAAGACCCTTTTTGGAATGACCTCCAAAAGAATAAAGTAAATAGAGTACCTCTATTGGAGATAATGGACAAAGGAACTCCAAGAAACCTTACTATCTCCCTCAAGTACAACTTACCATAGTCCTCCATCGTATAGGAAACCTTGACAGGAATGAAATGGGCAGACTTCGTCATTCGGTCGACTATAACCTCAATCGAATCATATTGGTGCCGAGTCCATGGCAATCCTACTATGTAGTCCATATTCAAATCTTCCCACTTCCAAGTAGGAATACTAATATCTTGGGATAAACCTCCCGGTCTCTGATGCACAACCTTCACTTGTTGGCAATTAGGACTCTTAGCCACAAATCCTGCAATATCCTTCTTCATCCCATTCCACCTATAGATCTCCCGCAAATTGTGGTACATCTTGGTGGCTCTCGAATGAATAGAATACTGAGAACTATGGGCTTCGGATAAAATTTGTTCCCTTAAGTCATCAACATCTGGAAGACATAAACGACCTTGGTACCTTAGGACATCATCTCCCCCTTGGGAAAAAGCCTTTACGAACTTCTTTAGTATCGCTTCCTTCAATTCTACTAAGGTTGGATCAAGACATTGTTTTGCTTTCACATCTTCCACGAAAGAAGATTCAGAACCATTATCGACCATAATAACACACTTGGTGGAATACACTAGTTGAACTCCTAATTGGGTCAACCTATGAACATCTTGAACCAACTCTTTCCTCTCATTATCAATATCTGCAACACTCCCCGTGGATAATCGACTAAGGGCATCCACCACCACATTTGCGTTACCGGGGTGATAGAGAACACTCATGTCATAATCGTTCAATAACTCAAGCCACCTTCTTTAGCGAAGATTTAGATCATTTTGGGTAAACACATATTGCAAGCTCTTGTGATCGGTAAACACATTAACATGAACCCCATAAAAATAATGCCTCTAAATCTTTAAGGCAAATACAACCACCGCTAATTAAAGATCGTAGGTAGGATAGTTCTTCTCCTGAACCTTTAGTTTACTTAAAGCATAGGCAATCACCTTACCATTTTGCATAAGCACACATCCCAAACCCATTCTAGAAGCATCACAATATACCACAAAGCCATATGTACCTTTCGGTAAAGTCAACACCGGAGCGAAAGTAGGTCTATTTTTCAACTGTAGGAAACTTTTCTCATAAGCTTCCGACCATAGGAACTTGGCCTTCTTTTGAGTCAAAGCCGTCAAATGAGAAGAAATGGAAGAAAGCCCCTCAATAAACCTCTATAATAACCGGCCAAACCCAAGAAGCTTCTAATATCTGTCAGTGATAGAGGTCTAGGCCAACTCTTGACCGCATCCGTCTTCTTTGGATCTACCTTAATACCCTTGCTTGAAACTATATGGCTAAGGAAAGCTACGGACCTTAACCAAAACTCACATTTAATAAACTTCACATAGATTTGTTGGTCCTTGAGAATTTGCAATACAATCCTCAAATGATCAGTGTGCTCATTCTCACTTCCTGAATAGATCAAAATATCATCGATAAACACAATCACAAACATATCAAGGTATTGTCAAAACACCATATTCATCAAGTCCATAAACATCGTCAGGGCATTAGACAAAGCAAAAGACATAACCAAGAACTCATAATGACCATATCGAGTTATAAAAGTTGTTTTTTGGAATATCTTCCTCTTGCACCCACAATTGGAGATAACCCGACCGGAGATCAATTTTAGAGAAGTAAGTTTCTCCTTTGAGTTGATCAAATGGTTTATCTATTCTAGAAAGAGGATACTTGTTCTTGATGGTCACTTTGTTCAATTGTCGATAATCAATACACATTCGGAGCGAACCATCTTTGTTCTTAACAAACAACACCAAAGCACCCCATGGAGAGATACTTGGCCAGATGAAACCCTTATCCAATAAGTCCTCTAATTGTTCCTTCAACTCTTTAAGTTCCATCGGAGCCATTATATAAGGAGGAATAGAGATAGGTTGGGCATCGGGGAGAAGGCCAAACCTAAAGTCTATTTCCCTTTCGGGAGGAACACCGGGTAAATCATCAGGAAAAACTTGCAAAAACTTTTTTACAATAGGGACTGACTCAAGAGTAGGAGTTCCGGACTCCACATCCCTCACCCTTGCTATATGATAGACACAACACTTCGAAATCATTTTCCTAGTTTTTAGGTAAGAAACAATTGACCTCTAGGCATAGAATTTCCCCACTTCCACTCAAGGGTAGGATCATTTGGGAATTGAAATTTGACAACTCTAGTCCTACAATCAATAGAGGCGTAATAAGAATGCAACCAATCCATACCCAAGATGACATCAAAATCTATCATGTCAAGTTTAATCAAATCAACCAAAGTAACTCTATGGGAAAAGGAAATGGGACATCTTCTATAGACTCTTGTATCCACCACAGAATCACCAACGGGGGTAGAAAAAGAAAAAGGTTCTAACAACACTTCGGGGAGCACATCAAATCTCATAGCTACCAAAGGAGTCACAAATGACAAAGTAGCAACAACATCAAGTAAAACATATATATCTATATGGAAGATTTTTAACATACCAGTCACAACATCCGGGGAACTCTTTTGGTCACCTCTAGTTTGGAGAGCATATAAACGGATTTGCTTAGGAGCATTTCCACCCGAACCACTCGGACTGGATGAAAGGTAGGGTTGAGACCTACGACGACCATCTCCATCATTCTTGGCAACGAAGGACAATCCCTTATTTTATGATCCATTTTACCACAGCCGAAACAAGTATTAGAGCCCGCTAGACACTTCCCTTGACAGTTTCTCCCACATTTAGCACAAGTAGGCATCAAAGATTTACCACCATCTCTTTGGGGTTTAGGGTTAGTCACCCTTTAATTTCTTGGCTTTGGAAGATCATTTGAAGAACCTTGCCCGGAGTACCTTTGCTGGAATCTAGAAGGACCCTGTCCACCGGACATAGAATGTGCAAAGTTGCTATCATCCACTCTTGCCCTTTTTGCCTCCCTAGATCTTTCCTTGAGCTTTTCTTCCTGAATTTGTTGGGCATGCACCATAAGGCTAGAGATATCCATGTCATGAACAAGGATAGCAGTGCGGTACTCTATGACTACCATGTCAGACACTCCCGACACGAATTTACAAATCTTGGCCCTACGATCCGCCACAATGGAAGGAGCATTCTTGGATAGTTGAGTGAACTTCAAAGTGTATTCTCTTACATTCATATGTCCTTGCCTAAGGTTGGCGAACTCAAGTACCTTGGCCTCTCTTTTCTCTATAGGGAAGAATCTATCAATAGACGTACTTTTGAACCTTTCCCATTCTATGGGACCCGCTTCCATTGGCCTTGCCTTTTTTCCACTGATTAAACCAAATCTGAGCAACCCCTTTTGAGTTGATAACACGCTATTTACGCCTTCTCTACCGAAGTAACATCCATGATAGACAGCACCTTATAGACCTCATTGATAAACTCTTGAGGGTCTTCCTCAAGTTTGGAGCCATAAAGTTTGGGCGGGTTCATTCTTGTGAAATCTCTCACTCTTCACCCCACACTTGGGATCAAGGGGACTACCACCTCTCTGTTAGCTTGCACCGTCACAGTTTGAGCCAATATTTGGAATGCCAACTTAAACTCCGCATTCGTCTCATTTCATTCAATGGGTCTACCAGAGCTTGAGGAGGAATCTCTTGCTCAACATTGCCTTCCTCCAACTTTCTAGAATTAGCCTTTCTAATACTCATTTCCTGAAAACCATCGAGCACGGATTAGGAGAAAGACTTATAGAGTTAAACTTCATGGCACGACTTAAAGAAGTGAAGAAGTGGAATTTCCAAAACATCTAATAGCCTCAAATTCATAAATGTGGTGCGCTTCACACTTATGAACAAGACTTTACTAGACGTGGTTTGAGACATCCTAGAACCATTATAAACCTTTTACTCTAATTACCAAGTTTTTCACGACCCAGGGGTACCCCCTAGATGTAACAAGGCGTATAAGACCCCGAGAGGCTTCATACAATCCACTTAGCATATCCTAACATAAATTAATAGAAAAGGTGCAGAAATAAAAAAACTTTTAAAATACAATCAAAGTCTTTATAAAAGCAAGCAGAAGTCTAACATGACATTATCTCAAACCATCTAGAACATAAGAGTATGGAAATATTGGGATGCATCCCATAAAATAGTCTTAAACATAAAATAAAGAAATAAAAGAGATAGGGTGATCACATCCTCGAATGCAATGAGGGCTCACCAAAACTTCACAATCCTCTAGGGACCTAGACACAAGTGTGCGAATCGGGATCGCCGGACCCTACATTTGATAATAATGTAGGCAAGAGTATGCGTTAGTACAATCAAGTACTAAATATGATGGCTAGCATAAACAACATAAACATAAGAGTTAGTCAACATAAGACATAAGGCATAATCATATCAATATATAATAAACATCATTATGAAAGAGGAATACTTCCTTAAGAAACCTCACTTATCCTTAGCCAAGACTTAGGTCATCCGCATCAAGCCAAAATTACATCATGGAAGGCATATGTAGCAACACTCCAAGCAATAATCATCATACATAGTCATATTAATCATACATACTTTTAATGACATATGGATTGGCCTCTATGCCTTGTTCATAAAGGCTAATGGGTATTCGCCTCTTGCCTTGCTTACTTTTGGGTTGTGTGTACTCGCCTCCACAACCTCATCATATTATGCAGGTTATTTTTGGGTTGCGGTTACTCGCCTCCACAACCTCATCATATGATGTGGGTAGTCGCCTCCACATTATTTCATAAGGAGCATGGGTACTCGCCTCCATGTCCATTCAAAATAGTAAGAACGTGGGACTCACCTCTCATTCAAGTGTAAGGATTAGGGGAATCACCTCATATCCTTACATATGGAGGTCAAGGGTAATCACCTCTAGCCTCATCATTCATTAAACATTTTAGTCTACAACTATTTTAGGTGAGCAATCCTTTCAACCTAGAATCATTCATCTGAGTAAACCTTTCACATTCATTCAATCATGCTTATCAATTCATTATAGGAAGTATCTCATCCACATCATAGCATTTACAATCAACAATGCATGGTTTAGGATTTACTCTCAAAGAACTACAACTCATGATCATCATCTATGCTTTACTCTTAAGAAATTAGCATCATGTTCATCATTTATGCTTCAATCTAGAGAAATGCTATTCATAATTCATCAATCCTATAAGGATATATCTAACCCATAGAGATTCCCTCACATGGCATCAAACCCACTATATCAATTAAACCCTAAAATCATAGGATATGCATGGATAAATGTAATTTCATCCTAAATACATGCAATTCTATCAATCCAATCATGAACAATCATAATCCACACAATTGGATCAACATTCATCATAACCCACAACAATGGAACAAACCCTAACTAGAATTGGGGGAATTCTTCATCAAATTTTGGAATTCTAGGGGACTCCATGGGATAAAGGATCCCATGGATGAAAATCCATCATACCTTAATCAAATTGACCACAAAAGCTTGAAAATTTGAAGGCTTGACCTTGACCTAGCTCCAATCTCCTTGTTTTTCTTCCAACTTCTACAAAGAGAATATTTGAGAGAAGTTTTGGGAATTCCTTTGGGATTTGGAGAGAATAACTTAATTGGGGGATTTTGTGGGTTAAAATCACTTATATAGGTGTTTTACTCTTAGGCAAAACAAAACCATTTCATTTTAATTAAAATTGGAAAAGACCCTTAAGTCCCTAAAATTAACTACCAGTGATGAACCACTTACCCCTGACCGACAGACCGCCAACTGACCTACGGCCCATCCTAGCCACTCGTGCTCCATGGTCAGAGAATTTGACCAAGCCACGCCTCCCCACATCTACGAACCGTGGACCCATCCACAGGGCGTGGGTCTCGGCCGTGGTTTACTACCTAAAACAGTGTCCACCTACGAAGCTGACCCACGTGGCATGGGTTCAACCATGGTCCATGGTTTGGCCACGTGGGTGACCACTGAAAGTCCTGAGATTTTCTAAGCCTTCCTCTTTCGGGTACGGGGTGTTACAATTGTGATTATTGATAAACAAAGATTTATATTAAGTTGGTGGTACCATCCACCTAATTTTTCTTACAATTGCAAACGAGCTAATTTAAAGTCCAAATTTTTTGATAAGGAATTCTCATGATATACCATTCCCTGTGGGATTCAAACCCGAATCTTCATTGGGTTTTTACTGACTATAATCTCTCACTCTTTTAATTCATTTTATGGGTGATTTGAGTGTTATAAAAAATAGTGCCATTGTCGGGGTGTGGTGGTGGAGAATTTTAATTAAGAAATTAGATTTAATTTTTTTTTATTTGTAGTAGATTTGTGTTTGGTTTTGTTGTTGGTTGATTTGCAGGTTTAAAAAATGAGTGACCAGGGAGGTGACAATGACAATCACTATGGTCAAAATGACAACATGGTTGATCTAAATGACACGCCTATTAATGTCATTCAAACCATGGAGAAATTTGGATATCTCCTACAATCGGGAGGACACTGTTTCATATCACTGGAACTATGATATAATTTTTCTAGATGAAAGGAATTTTTGGGGGTTTAGCGAATGAGGATCCCTATGAACACTTTAGAAATTTTAATGAGGTATGTGGGCCCTTTTTGTTCAAACATATCTCCCATGAATTTGTAAGGTTGAAGTTATTCCCGTTCTCTTGAACGAGAGAGACTACACTATGGTTGGCAAAGTTTCCAAATAATGCAATAACTTTGTGGGAAGAACTAAATGATGCCTTCTTTGAGATATCCTTTCCACTCTCAAAGATGAGTATACTTCATCTCCAAATCTAAAATTGCAGGCGTATTGGAGGTGAACCTTTGCATGAAATATGGCTAAGGTTCAATAAATTGCTCTTACAGTATCGAACCCATGACGTTCTGGAAAATTTAAGGTTGCAATACTTTCGTAGCTGCTTTGATGCATCAATAAAGGTGTGGATGATCAATCAGTCCATGGTGAATTAATAAGATAATTATATGATGTAGTCTGTTGCTAGATGATTTGACTAAGGTCAATAAAGCATGGCATACTAGAGAGGACCAAGTGCCTACTCTACAAGTGGGTTTAAGCAAAGAACAAGTCGAGAAGGACCATAAAAGAGATGAGAATATCACCAAAATAATGACCCAAATCAATTTGTTGTCTAATCATGTCATGGGATGTTGAACCAAGTTAGTAAAGTGGTTGGAACCAATGCTGTCCAATGCCCGGATGATGCCAAATTTCTGGTATTATACAATGAAGAAGTTCAATACTTGGGAAATCAAGTGGGGGTTCTCAAACCAATTATCAACGATAATGAGGAAACCAAGGTTGGAACAAGGATAGAGATGGTGGTTGGAAAAATGGATTGAGTGGAAATTGGAGAGAGAGGGAGATGGACAAAGATAGATATTTATCTCCCCATGATCGTCCAGGCCTAAAAGAACCAGATGGGCTATAAGGAAGCCGGACTAAAGACATGCTTGTAAGGATCTACAACAAGGTTGAAGGGTACGATAAGGTGTTGAACGATTTGGAAAATGACTTCTCCACTTTATCTGAATGGTTTAATTTCACACTCAGTTTCTATCAAGCATCTAGAGACCTAACAGGGTCAAACTGCCACTCATCTAAATCCAAGACAATAGGAAACTTTGCCTAGTGACACCATATGTCCTATCATGATATTAAAAAAGGTGCTTCTTAGGAGGCAACCAAAGTCTTTAATTTTCTTTTTAATGCTTTCGAATAACATGCATTATTTGTGCAGGTTAAGAAGGGGTTGGAAGATTGAAAAGGGGTCATAGGCGATGCAAAACCCAAACAGCGATAGGACTAATCTTTGTCCGCCTTTTGAGCTTGAATAGATGGAAAAGTGTACTATCAAGATCGTCGATCATAATTCTAAAGGGTGATTCACCGCAGTGCACTTCGCGGACTCCATCTGGTCAACCGAATCAGTGATGAGTCTGACATTTTGACTTATTTAGGGCTTTGTTTTCATAATTTAATTGTCCTCAATGCCTAATTTATGCTCTAAACTGATGTTAAAGTGTTGAATTGTTGCAATAAAGGTTAAGGAGAAAGGCAAGGACATCAACGAGCAATAAAAAATAGAAATAAATCTGAAGAAGTTGAAGAAAGGCCATCCTAGTGATCGCCAAGACCACTCGGTGATCCGCCAAGTGACTCTTTAGCTCGCCAAAATTTACGGAGTGCCAACCTTTTGATAAGAGAGATTGGGTGAGGTAACATATCTATCAGCGACACACCGATTGGATCGGCGAAGGAGGCTCCGATCGCCTAATGTTACATAATTATTGGTGAAGACACAATAAAAAAATGACGATCAGAAAGGGCAAAGGGTGCACCGCCGATCAGGTATTACACCATTAAAATGGTAATTATACAAGACCAAAATGCGATGTTAAGAAGTGATTGGCGTGTCGCTGACTTGTTTGGCGACACCCGACTTATACCGCCGAACTACCCCGTAGGCCAAATTTTGAGAAAGTATAAATTGATTTTTAAGAAAAGATCAGAGGATCCCATTATTGTTTTAACTCGTAGTTTGAACAAAAACATTGTTCTTGCTGAGTTTTGAAGCTTTTTTGAGGAATTTTTGAATTTTGTTTTTAAATTAAGTTGATTTGAAGCATTGTTGAGATTTGGGAACCATTACCCAGTTCATGCTTAACAAAATTTGTAATTCTTTCTTCCTTTTTGTGAGGTGTTGCTAAAACCCACATTCTTGGGGTGTGATCATTTGATTATTGGTTTTAATTAGCTTATGGGTATTGCTATTTACTGATTTCAAGGTTTAATAGAGTGGTTTTAATTGATAGTTGTGTATTAATCTATGAATTGTAGTTGCAAATGCAATTCTAACTTAGTGTTCTGGGCTTTCTTTAGAAAGAGGTTTAGAGCTATGGTTTTTGATTGATGATTGTAGTTATTGGGTTGATGTAGGTTTAGTTCGAGAGAGTGAATCCTAAACTCGATTCTACCTATCAAGCTCGAGAGAGTAGATAAATTAAGGTATTGGGGTTTATAGTTTTAAGCTTGTCGAGGTTCGAGAGAACTCTCTTGAATAGTAATAGTTGTTCGAGAGAAAACTATTGTATCTATAGTCTAGCCTACTCAATGAGATTTAGCAATTGGTAGTAAACTCCAATTACCCATATTGCGAGATTAGTGTATAATCGATAACATCCCCAAGTATTCCTCTACAGTTATTGATTCCCTTGTTTTCGTAATTGCTATAGTTGTTAACTGAAAAACCAATCCCCCCCATTTGACATTCGTGTCACCCCTTTAATTTATCTAAATGTTTTCAATAATTTTTATTCCTATAACCCATTAGACTATGTTTATAACTTAATAACTGAATTCGAATTTGTACCGCTTCTTGTGGATTCGCACCAACTCAATTTTTGGGTTTTATACTAGATTACGATCGCCTACACTTAGTTTTGGATGAGGTGTAGTTGAGCGTTTATCAATCAGCCTTCAGGTTCAGTGTTTGCTTAGGCATGTTCAGTAAGCTTAAGCTCCAATTAGCGATTCGTCGAACATGTTCACCGACGTTTGTCAAGATCGCTAAACAGGCCTGATATAAAATGGCCAAGGGTCTTTTCAAATTAAAAAAATAAAAACTTTGAAATTTGAGAGATTTTTTATTCCTTTATTCTACTTCGCATATTTTTAGTGTTTGTCAGACTCTTGTCAGTATTTTCAAAGGGCGAGGAGTGTTTTTGCTAGGAGTTGGTGTCAACCCATCCCTGTTCCCTTATTTTCTCGATTCTTTTCGGCATTAAGGTTGGTTTTTCACTTCTTGATGATCTTTTTGAGTTTAAAGCCCAATTAGGGTATGGGCTTGACCCCTTTAACATATATTGCCCATTTTATTTCGATAGGTAGGATCGCATTGTATGATTTGAACTATGCCCATGAGATGTTGATTGTCAATGCATGTAAAGTTGGGAATCATGATTTTGTTGGTTAACTTGTGAAATTAAGTTGCTAATATATTGGGTCTAAGCCTAATTGAATATGGGAGAATTCTGAGTATCCCAGCGTTGACCCAATTGCATGATTTTGCCCAATGATAGACATGGTGAATACTTTCTTAAGGGAAAATCATCAATTAGTGTAATGCTTAGTGATAGATAGGGGGGAAATCTGAGTACCCATGGGTAGAAAAGCATATAGGTGGATTATAATGTTGGGGGATACTAGTATTTGTTCTGTGCTTTGAATTATTTGAGAAAATAAGGCACTGGGCTAAACATTTCCTATTTGGCGAGCTTGTCTTAGCTCACCAAGGAAGTTAGGGGAATCGCTAAGTAAGACCCAACATACCTTCATTGGCGTTTGCATGGCCTTGGGTAGTGTCCCATTCGTCGGGCTTGTCTTAGTCCATCAAACCCATTAGGTGAATCACCGAGTGGGAGAGGACATCGTTTTTTATGCACGTGACCTTCCCCTTTGCACTATTAGGTTCAGTGGACTTGTCTTTACCCATCGAAACAAACTCGATGAATTGCTAAGTTGGCATTGACTTCACCTTTCATGCCTGAACCCTGAGTACATTGCTATTGTCCATTTCTGTGAGCTCATTGGTGTTCGTCGATCCTCTTTGATGTTCCGCCTTCTAATTAGGTAAGCCTTAGGAGTGTTTTTGAAATATGATTCCATATGCATCTGATTTCAACTAACCTTCACAAACTTTTGGTTTAAATATGTGCTTTGTAGGTTATATCAAGAACAAGGGGCAAACAAGTGGTTTTCTCCGACACTAAGTAAGATAGAGAGTCTTTTCCTCCTCCTCCTCCTCCATTAAAGAGACATTGGGGCCTTTATATAAATGAGCCTGTGGAGGCTCTCTATCGTCAACAAACTGCCCTTCTACAATCATCTACCAAACAAAGGGTGCATAGAATAGTAGTGAGAAAGGGGACGGAGATCTTACTGAAGTTGGTGCAGCCTTCATCTACACAGGCACCCACGTCCAGGTTCATTTCGGTTATCGCTCCAAGGGCCCTGAATAGGCTCAAAATTGCTGGAGAGCGGACCATACTTCAGGAGAGATGACTTTTCATTCATGGAGCCATGAGCGACTACCCAACCATCTGGGATACGATATAGTTCCACAAGTTCGAGGGGTTCACCAATCTCAGGAATCCTGACATCCCTTCTTTGGTGAGGGAGTCTACATTGCATATGCTCAGGCCCTTCCAAATAACTGAACATGCACAGTCTAGAAACCACTTAAAGAAGTGGAGGTACGGGTAAAGAAAGTTTGGTGTGACGCATGAGCCATTAATACTGCACTAAGGATGCCAATGTTTGAGTCAGACTTGTATTCACTCAGGATGCACCACGACTTGGGCTCCCTGAAGTGTTGGTTGGATCCAATGATATCTGAGTATTCTCCTTCCTAGATGTTTGATAGTTCCCGAATCAAGAAGAAAGATTTGAACATAGTGGCAAGATTTTGTATTGGATTCATCAGTAGCAACCTGATGTCATCTCAGAACAAGTCCATCTTTCTCCACGACAAAGTGGTCTTGGTAGGTACCATCATAAATAGAGAGCACATATATGTTCGTGCTATCACTACAAGAAAAATAGTCTCTAAGAAATGTAAATATGGTCCTAGAAAGTCCAAATCTGGTCCCAAATAGTGTTTTGAGACGTGAAAAGGCTGTTCGCTACCCATCCTAAAATGCTTCTTCGCTAAAGGTTAATTGGGGCGGGTTCTTTTAACTGGTCGCTAAATGTGTTTAAAGACGGAATCAAAGCTAGTCACCAAAGTACGTTCTGAGACTACATATCTCGTACCAAATATATGATTTTCTTCCTTAAAAACTAGTCATTTTTTGGTCATTAAACCCTTTAAAGACTAGCAACTAACTCGTCCTAGATTACTCTCTAGGGACGAGCAACTACCTCATCCTAGATTACTTTTTCTTGACGAGCAACCACGTCGTCCTAGATTGAGATGAACCTTTAGAGACAAGAAGTTGTCTCATCCTAGATGAAACTTTTAGAGACAAGAAACTATCTTGTCTTATGAACTTTTAGAGACGTGCAAAATATTTGGTCTCTAATTGACCACTAATGATTTTGGATCTTCATTTAAGAAAAGTATTATAAGTTCTACCAATAAATATAAGATTGCTATGGTAAATCTCCATACAAAAGGCTGATATAAATATAAAAATAGGTAGACATTGCATGGTGTTAGTTTCAATATTTAATTAACAAATGTTTTTTAGCAAATTAACATTATCCCAAGCTAGACTATGATTTCTTGTTTTGCACAACTTCCCTAGAAAAATAATAATGGTCGTGCGCATCTCCTAAACTTGCATCTTGACTTGTAGCTTCATTCTTCACAAAATAGCTCTAAAATTCACCAAGGCTTATCCAGAATATCAACAAGCTGCAAGAACATAAGAAAAATTGATTAAGAAAACTTTGATGAGATGCATTCACCAAGAATCCAAATCTATACCGAAAGCACAAATTCAGTGACATAAGCTAGCACAAATGGAGAAATTCTCCACCAAGACAATTATATTATGTTTTAGGGGAAACAAGTCATGGCAGAGTAACTAAACAAGCATGATATATATCACTGTTTCAGCTATAAACCAGCAGGTTATCATTGTAGCAAGGGAAATAAAAAAGTTTTCTTTTCATGATTAATCCTTGTAGGAGCCGAACAATCTCAAACTGTGTGCCTCCAATTGTACGTGTAGAAAATTTTAAAAAATAGAGATAAAGAAAGCAATGATCTGTTAAGCAATTCTAATGATACAGATTTAGCGAGTTACTTGATCCTCTAAACCAGATCTAGGTGCAACTCAAATCTCTGTTTTGCTGGACTTTAGGCCAAGAGATTTTTTATATGGATGGGAAACTTGATGTACAACAGCAACAGATGTCAACCTCTTCATAACCCTGAGAGTGTTGTCAAAGTTCTTCTTGCATCGATAAAAGTCTATTCGAAAGGGATAAGTCTTATAGGGTTCGAGAGATTCTGTATATAGCTAGGATGTTGTTACTGTGGGGCTACAATGATGTTACTGCTTCTTTCCTGACATTTTTATCTTGTAATCTCATTCTTAGTGGACAAAGTATAATTTATATATGGTTGAGTGTATATAGGGGCTGAGAGATTCTGTATATGGTCGAGTGTAATAGTTCTGTCACTTATATATGCTAGCACACAAGAAGCAACAATTTCCAAGACATCTAAAAGGCTAAAACATAATGCGTATCAGTTTTTCAAATTTTTTCTAGAGAAGAAACGACGCAAACATTAAAATAACCTGGAACAACTGAAGCATTTCAGATGTGGTAGCTATTACTACTGTTGTAGCTGCTCAAAGGATAAAACTGAATGCAAATAAGTTTTTCAATTTCTATCAAGAGAAGAAACAACACAAACTTTAAAATAACTCGGAACAACGGAAGAATTTCAGATCTCGTAGATATTACTACTGTTGTAGCTGCTAAAAGGCTAAAAATGAATGCAAATCAGTTTTCCAATTTCTATCTAGAGAAGAAACGACACAAACATTAAAATAACTCGGAACATATGTATAAAATAACTCTATTTTATCAACAAAATCAGCACTATCCCAGCATATGTATACATATGTATAACTCTGTTGTTCTCCATATAGTGTATTGATCATAGTTTTTTGTCCTGCTAACAAAAGTGATAAAACTTTTGAACAAACATATAAAACCTTTATGTGGACAAGTGGAGTGGAAGTCACAAAGAAAGCAATGATAGCATGAGATAAAGTGTGTATGCCTAAAACATCAGGTGGACTTAATACTCTAAGCATTACTGTCTAGAATAGAGCAGCAGTTCTTAAACTACTATGGAATTTATGTTGCAAAAGGACAATTTATGGGTGAAGAACCTCAGAAGTGAAGAAATTCCTTTAAACATGATCAATCATCTAAGAATTCAGCCATACACTAAATGTTTAAACGACTATCCGCAAATAGAATTTGGTAAATTATTACATACTTGGTTAACAAAACCAGTGTAGGCAGCTCCTCCATCAATCATCTCACGAGTTCCTAATGTTGTATAACAATATTTGTAATATGGACATTGTATTTTATCTTGTTCTCTTGATCCCTGAAAAGCATAATCCAAAAAAAATTGCACCCCATCTAGATAGGCTTGGTCGACCCAATTATCAAGAGAAAGTTGCATCCATTTCTTACTAGTTGCCATCACCTTGGAGAACACATCAAAATAGATTAAGAAAATATAAACAGTAAGAAAAAACATAAAATGCACAAAACTTGTGATTTTGTAACTAGTACATTAAGTTATCAAAATTAAATTCAATCTATTATTTACAACTTAAAATATTTTATTTACAGATGTTTTTGTAAATTTTAAGATGCACACGACTTACAATCTGTTATTTATAGTCATTTTGCTAAATTTGTCGAGCTTGAGTTTTACAAGAATGGAATAATGTGGTACAACTATAAGAACGTTTGTTCTTGAAAGATCTCGAGTTTGTAAAGTTTCAAACCCAAAGAGAACTATTATTGTATCTCCCTTCTATATATGGAATCACATGAAGTATAACTGTAAGAACTCAGTTGCATCTTTAACCTTCTAAAAGATAATTACAATCTGTTTTTACAGCTTTTTTGATAAATTTGTGGTGATTGAGTTTGATAGGAATGGACAAATATATGGTGCAACTATAAGAATGTATCCCTTGAAAGATATCAAGTTAGCTAAGTTTGAGTTAGCTAACTTTTAAACTCAAATGGAACTATCAGTAATTCTACCTTCTATGTACAACACCACATGAGGTAATTTGTATCAGTTTTGTTGCTTCTTACATCTTTTGTGAGTTTGAGTTAATTGGATTGTAAGAAAATATGATGGATTCCTTAGACACACACAAAACACTATAATATGATCCATTTACAGTAGATAAATTCAATGATGCTTTTGCAATTACTAATTTATTTTAGTTAGATAGAAATCTTTTTAAGAATTAGTTGCACGTGGCTATATATTTGGTGTGCTCTGTTAGTCTTAAAAGGTAAACAATCATTCACTTGTAATTACGAATAGATTTCTCGAGTCGAATAAAAATTCCTATATCTTCTCTCTGAACATTGCCCTAATGCATGACCTGTGAGTGCCTCTGTTTAAGAGTAGGTCACTGTTTTGTTTCTTTAGGAACATTCGTTTCTCTTAGGATTGATCCCCTTCATTTTTGGGATCTTATCACGCTACAAACTTTAATATACTTCAAAAATTTTACCAGCTAATCTCAGAGAAGAAAAGTAATTCAAACAAGTAGTGTAACTCGAAAAAATCAAATATAGAGAAAAAGAAAAAATCAGGTCACAAAAGAGGAGACTTAAGTTAAACTTGAACAAATAGAAAATAGCTAACAATGCAGAAATTGCCAAGCACCTTTTCCCTGATTTTAAGCCAACCAGTCTTTTGCTTGGTCTAGTTAAAAGTGAGCCAGAGAAATACACCGAACATGGTAGGTTTCCTAATTTTAGATTCTAGAGTTACATTTTACACCACTTCCTTGCTCAAGCATTACTGCTTATTCATTGGATGGCTAAAAGTTTGGAAAGATTAAATGGCTATTATATTCCTTGATCTCTAGCAACATTGCTGTTATTTTTTAATCTAGACTTGATTTTTTCAGTAGCATTTCATTGCTTAATAACATATCACTATTCACATCATTGATGTGGTTTACCGAAGGAATCTTCAGTACATATGGAATCTTGCAGTTTTTGGATGATAACAAGTTCTCCTTAACTACAATACTTACTGAACATAACGTTGCTAGAGTTTACTCCAACACAAACAAACTTCAGGTAACTTTTGTTCTTAACTCATTGTACTTTATATCATCTTCTGTTTCCCAAAATATTTGACATCTCCATTTAGTTGTAATTCATATGCTCATGCACTTGTTAGTATTTCATAATACAAAGACTTGCATTTCTCTAAGAAAGAAAAGTGAAGAAAACAAAGGTTGTTCTCCTGTATTATTGAAACAGTCTTAGTCTTTGATATTTGTGGACATTTTACCTTCACAAATATATGTTAAAACACCTACAATAAGAAGAGGAGACTACTAACAAAGTTCGCTACAATTTTGAGCATCTATATGTGTTTGACCAGACTGGACTTAGCTTTTGCTGTTGGATATAGAGTTCGTAACAAACACTTTTATGAGGAAATTGTTATCTCTCCAGCCAATGCACTGTACAATGTATATCTAGTTCTTGCATTTTTTAAGCAGACTATAATCATGTACTAATGTGTGACAATTATTGGATTTTTACCTATGTTTCAATGCCATATTGGTGTTGATAATTGTTGAGCCTGATGACTTCAAGACGTTGCAAGAAAGTTCAAATCAAAAGTTTCTCTCTTGTCTGGATCTAGTGAACCAGATTTTTCTTTCTTTTTGGATTTGTGTAATTGACATCTGCCTTTTGATTGCAGATAATGTTCATATTTGTAGATATTAGAGAGGAAAATCCTGCGAAGCCCTTCCTAAGTATGGTTGGTCTAGAAGAATCAAAAGACTTTGTGGTTAGTTTTTCATGAATTATTTTTCAACTTCTCGATATTAGCTATTTATAGTTAATCAGCTTCAGACCCAAACGAAACTATAATTTAATTCTCTAAGGACTGATCCCCTTCATTTTTGGGATCATATCACACTACAAAACTTAATCTTCTTTAAGAAAACGATCAGTTGCTAGTCTAACAGAACAAGAGTTCAAAAAAGAAGAGATATAACTCGAACAACACAAACAACAAATCGACTTTACAAAAGAAATCAAATAAACTCGTAGAAGTGGAGGAATACCTCAGATTCGAGTGAATAGAAGATAGAGATTAACTGGAAATCACTGCTACGCAGACCTCTGCTTTCTTTGTTCTGAGAAAACAGAAAGACCTGGGTTACATTTCTTGCTAGGCAGACCAGTGCGTTTCCTAAGATCGTTGTGAGGGAAGATTGTTGTTAGGGAAGATCGTTGCAAGGGTTTTCTTATTTCACGATTACTTTTTTCTAACTTTTAGAATTTTGATTGATCAGTAGTACTAATCTTTTAGGCGCCTAATTTTATTGAAAAAATATGATTTTATTTTTTCATTTCAGTTCCTGCCTTTCAATATATATTTCTCAAGACCCCTAAAATTTGATTTGGGACCAGTTACTACTTTTTCTAGAGACCAGATTTAGTACCTTCACAAAAACATGTAGAAATAAAGATCAAAATAAAATCGCATCCCAATACATCTACTTTTAAAGATGGGATTATTGACTCATCCATAATTATTGGTCTTAAATAAAGCTTTTTGTAGTGTATTATAGCTGACTAGATTTTGATGAGAGAACGGGAGGAGCATATATCACTCCCATTTCTACTATTGCTCACACAGCTATGTGAGAGGGTAGGAGTCCCTCTTCGGGTGTCTACAGATGTAAGGTTCAGATCTGCATCATCTAGTGACATCGAATGGATTAAGGTAGTGTTTGCGGGACAATACAGCTCAGAAGAAGCTACAACTACCAGATTCTATACCTATGGTTGACCTCACTACCTTGGCATCAAAGGTTAGCACACCTGCTCCTTAGGTGGAGCAGGTGGGTATTTCCATACCTTCCTCCCTACTTCTGTTACTGCTTTTGTACCTCCTATTACTAATATTGTGACTGATGTGAGTCCTTCGCCCCTCTCCTATTGCTCATCCCTCTTTTACCTAGGTGATGGTCTACAATATGGGTAGCCTTGCCCAGTCAAGAGATGTTAGAGCTACCCGGGTTCAGATGGACATTCCCAAGATCATTGACCAGGCCATCCAGGAGCACTTGGCTCATTTGACTAAGATAGTGGTCAAGTGTGAGGGGGATATTGAGATTCATACTCTGAGGCTGGATGATCTTGCTTCTAGGATAGAGGCTCGGAGAAGGCCAAGGGTAGCTTTGGTGCACTAGAAACCATGACGGCTGAGATTGCTGCCCTGCGAGCGGAGGTGGTCTAATTACAGCCAACAGACATCTCTATGCTTTGGGGAAAGTTTCCCCTTCCATATGTATTGGTTTCTGAGCCTGAGGTTGATATGCATAATGAGATTATGGTTGAGGATAAGAGTGAGAAGATCGAGAAGGAGTTGGCCGAAGAGACTGATGAGGAGGAGTTGCAGGTAATGAGCATGGGATTATTGAGACACTGACAGAGCTCTAGGAGACTAGGAAGGTCATTCTGCAGGTAGCCTTGAAGAGATCTCTTCGAAAAAATTCAAAGGTTGGGCCTAGTGGAGTCTTCTGAGACTCTCCCATACCTTCTACAGTTGCATCGGGCACTGATACCCCAATTGAGCCTTCCTTTCTGCCTCCAGTGATATTTTTGTCGGGCATTAATGCCCCTCTTGAGGTTTCATCACCTGAGACTCGAAATGAGAGTGTTCCACATGCATATCTTGTTAGGTGGACCCTTTATTTCAGCCTCCTAGTACTTTTTATTGGATTTTTAGTGAGGACACTGCATTCTATTTTTGGTGGGGTAAGGACATTCATGTTAATATTCCCATTTTGATTGTATATTTATTTTTGAGTTTTGAACATTTGTAGTAGTGTTTTTTATTCATATTAGATATCTCTTTTGGTTTAAAGCTTGAATCTTTATTTTTGTTTCGTTCTCCCTTGACATTGATACCCCCCATGAGTTTAAATCGTAAAATGCTTGAAGTTTTCATTGATAACAATTTGAGGATCGATTGTGTTCAATATTTATGTCTTGAATAGTACTCATGATGAGCATGATGTATTGGAGGCTCACTCGACGAGTCACTGAGTGGCTTTTGCAAGCTCTAACTTCTCTTTTCTTCAGCTTTTCCAACTTTTTTGCTCCTTTTCTCATCGTAATTACCTTGCCTTGATCTTAAGACTTCATTGCTGCATATTAACACATTAGCATCAGTTATGAGCACAAAATAGGTATTTAGGACACTAAATCATTGAATAATAAGCTCTAAATGAGTCGAAATTCCTTACTCATCAACACCCCAACTTAAACTTTTGCTTGTCCTCAAGTAAAACAAAGATCAATCAAGTCAACATGGATGTCTAGAAATAGTGCTCCTTGAGACTGAACATGAATGCACACTAGGTTTAATCTACACATGCAATGTTCAATTTTGCACTAAATGTTTCAAACTATGACTAGCTATCATCAATTAGAGTTCAAGCTCACAATGCTCACTTCAAAATGCAAATTCATGATCAACAAGAGTATTCGAATGCCTTCACATCAAGAATGATTTCATGCTCTTCACAAAGCCAATCAAGGAATACAATTTAAGGAATCAAAATCAACTCTCACACTCTCAAAGAGAAAAACATGCACAATTTTACCCATATGTTTTCCCGTATTTTCCAACCAACACACATCACTCGCCTCATCCAAGATCAAAAAGGTGTTTCTAGGCTTGTAAGTTGGTTGAGGGTACGGGTATGATCATTTTGGCTTAGTGACTTCTACCTTCATGAAGCATGGCTCAAAGTTCACTTTGTCTCCTTTTCTTTCATTATTTTCATCTTAACAACTCATCCTTGGCGTATTCAAAGAACACAAAAATTTTGGTATAGCTCATCGGATACCCCTTTTATTTCCACAACAATTTTATCATTTCTTTTTCTATTTTCACCTATTTTCTTCTCTTTTCTTTTTTTTAATATGTGGGGGTTCCATCTTTTTCTTCAACACAATCTCCTATTGGTGAATTTCACGAACTTCTTGCTCAATTTCTTTCCTCATTCGTACCACACCTCCAACTTAGGATTTTTGGCTAAGTTGGCCAAACTAACCTATGCTTCACGAAGGATTTAGGTGGGGATGACAATGTCATTTGTGTTCATATTCTATCCAAAGAAAAGGTTAGGCTCAAATGGTGTCAAGCTAGGTTCACACACTCACAAGGTGGTCACAAAGGTATAGCAATTAGGCACTCTCAAAATTTATGCAAAAGATAATTTCTTTCATTCACCAAAATTAGTCAATTAGACCAATGGCGCAAGTTCTAGGTATCACCATGCACATATTTCAAGTAAACTCACCACACAAGGCATTCAACACAATTATCGATCATGACTCTACAAGTTAAGCTCGTGTGCAATGATTATTAGAAGACTCACTTCGACAATCGACTAGTCCCAATGAGATGCTAAGAGTTCACACATGACTTATGCAACTCTAATAGCCTCGTTGGACTTATAGAAGCATACCGTTCATCAAAAGCACTATTCAAGTCATCAGTATTGATTGCAACAGACACTCAAATTTACCAGAGAACAACAATCACAGACAATCACGCAATTAAGAGAGATGCCAATAAAATAAAGCCACCATTCACATTCCATCAATGAGGAGGAGTTTGAACAAAAACAACAACACACAATATATCCAAAAGGAAAAGTTAAAAAATACAACAAAATGAACAAAAGGCTAGGTGTAACAATACCTTCACCCTACTAAAATAACTACACAATGTCCTCAATTTGTACTAACAACTGAATGTACCGAAAGTAATGAAAATGGAGGGATAGTAAAACTCCCCCCGTCAAGCTAGGGCTTACATGAACTATTCACATATGGGAAGAACTTAATCTGGGCATCAGTGAATGGCTTAACTCTAGCTCTAGAGGTCTCTGCAACTATCTCTTCTGGGGACTGAGATCTGCTAAAGCCAATCATGAAAGTTTTGTGAAGTGAAGCATCTGTAGCCACCCATACCAAATCACCTTTCAGGTCCTCTAAATCCTCTAACACTGCCTCATCACGAGCCTCTATCTCCTCCTCATCTGTCTTAAGTGTGTCAAAATCTCCATCATCATCAGCTATAACAGCATCTCCGGTCACAGTCGTCGGAGGGATCTTAGGAAGATCTGGTATAATCACACTACGGTCCTCGGGAATGTCAATATTCCCCACAACATTGAGATATCGGTGGACTTCAGCTCATCCATATCACATCGTAGACCGGTAAATCAGCCTTTAAGGTTTTCACATCCGTAGAGCTACGGTCTGACATCTTCCATACCTCAACCCAAGTTATAAGGGTATCCAATGCTGCCCCGTGAGCCATGATCATCTCCAACTAGGCTCTCAACTCCGCCATTGAAGGGGAGACAATGTCACCGCCGTCACTCAGTCGATCATAGAAGGCACAACGGCCTCAACCCTCGTGGCCCTCACATCAGCCAATTAGGCAAGATTGCCCATTTTATATATTTTGACATGTATCAAAGGGGGACATGAAGCAGTAGCAGGGGAAGGTGTAGTAGAGGTGGAAGAGCTCTATATACCTGTCAGCTCAACAACCGGCATAGACTGAGTAACATCTGCCTCCATGGCCTCAACATCGACCATCGAAGAGGTGTCCACTTGAGCCTTTTTCCTCCTCTCCACTTCTTCCTTCATGTACTTAACATCAACCTTATTAATGTCGGTCGATGATTTGGGAGTCACCTCTGTATCTGCCCTTTCCATAGAGGAAACAACAACTCAACAACACAGATCACTAATCAGCACTAAGAATGGTAATCAGGTTTGGTTTTGTTTTTCCCTCATCACCATCTCCTAAGAAATAACCGCCCCAAGATTTAGCTACTTCTAATCAAGAATACAGCCCAACAGTGCATCTTTAGGATGCCTGATCATTGATTCATTATGGGAAGTCATTAGGGTGCTGGAGATAAATCCAAACCAATAACGAGTAGCAACATTTAAGTTCTTCTTTTCAATGACAAGTCCAGCCTCTAGCAAGGGAGGTATGGCATCACTCAGCAACGGGTCAACCACCCTTTCAAATCATCCAAAGTTTTTATCTTTATATTATTGACCAAGGAGTGGATAGTACATGTATTGTAGTCCAATTAATCATTCGTGTCAGTTTTGCTTCATTGTACCTTCTTTCCCCACACCTCTACATAATCTATCGATGCCATCAACCCAACCTTCTTTTTATCTTTCAGGATCAGCTTCGCATAACTCTTATTAAATTACTGAACCCAGGAAGGAACATATGGGTTTTGGGTCTTAATGAATTGTTGGAACTTGTGGAAGCAAATTGTCTCACACACACCGGGGTACTTGTCTGTAGAAACCCCTTCTCCTCAATAATTATCACCAAGCTAGCAGCCTTTAGTCGGTTCATAGAACGAGGAGGATGTAGTGGAGACAAGGGAATTTGAGGTTTCTGAGCTGTTGTAGGTGTTGGAGGTGTTGGACGTCTGGTAAATGGATCATGAGCTGCTATAAAATAGAGTTCTGAGTGCCTTCGCTTTGACTACCCTCCCCTCAGTTGTTGGTATGTGAATAGGGGGTTCTGGACCCTGCAGCTTCCTCCCTTTCCGACTCAGAGGAAGTAAGATGAGTGGAGTCGAGGCCCAAGTTGTCTGATGACCCTGAAATTTAATTGGAACTTTCCACTGCCTCTTTCTTCCCTTTGCCCTTCACACTCCCCTAAAGAGGCTTAGGACGAGTGGCCCAGGGAGTTGTGATCATCGCTGCAATTATGACCCTTTTACCTTTTTTTGGGGTGCTGGACCTCTCACCAGAAGCTTTGGTCTAGCCATATTTGTAGAACAACACAAACAAACCACATGTGGTTGCAAAGGGTTTGCAAAATGTCATTTTAAAAAAGGATTGCAGGAAAACTCGATAATCCACTCGACGAGTAGTAGAGGGCTCGCTGAAAGTTCTAGAAGGAAAAAGTAGAAATTCAGCATAAATGGCTGATATCACAAACCATTCAGCGAGTCACTGAGTTCACTCGATGACCAGAGGTAGCTTCGCCAAATATCATAGAAACAAACAACCAAAAAAGAAGTCAGAAAGGCAAGATGGAAACTAGTCGGTGAGTCGTTGAGTATACTCCGCGAGCACAAGCATATCGCTAAAAGTTATAGAGTTATTTACTAATATTTCAAATCAAAAAGACGATAATTGGGTCAATTTGCAAGCCGCCGAGTCACTCGGAGAGCTCAACTCAGCTCGCCAAATTGCTCGACGTGCTAGATTCCCAACCCAAATTCCAATTCTCAACGCATAGCCTACGACAAAAAATTACAAGGACAATTCTATTCAATTTAATCCTACCCACAATGATTATCTGCCCCGAGGTACTCAGACTTTCCCCAATTGATCTAGATTAGGCGAAACAACGATTTTGCTCCAAAGAATGACGTCACCAAATTCATCATTGGGAAAATTCTAGTTGTTTAGAGAAACATGGGATACTCACACTTCTCCCACACAAAACCCAACATGAAAACCCGTAATTCAAAGAATTTAAACGCCAATCTCAAACTAATTTAGGATAAACAATATATCAGGCGTGCTTGATTTCGAAATAGATATTAACGAGCAATTTAACACAAAATCGAAGCAAAAAATAGATATGCGAATTACTCAAACACATGCTCAACACAATATGCACAATATAAAACAAATTCTGACAACCAACCTATATTGTAGACACGGGACTCTAAGGCAAAGAGAAAGGGATGTGCAAAGCTTCAGATTTCGACCACACGAGGACACCCAAAAAAATGAAGATAAAAACTATGATCTAAACTTTTAATTTCAAAACTGTAAGAGTCAAAAAGTTCAAAATAAGGAGAGGATTTTAATTTAAAACGATTGAATAACCAGTGACCCTTTAGTTGACGCCTCAATCGGGTTCATTAATGTCGTTGATCTACTTGGCGATGCACCGAGTGAATTTTAGCCCGATGAATTCAATAGAAAATCAGCCATTTAGTCGGTCCAAAGGTGATCTATATCGCGCTCGCCTAACCACTTAGTGATTCACGAAGTGGACATTAGCTCACTCGATTGTCTTTTTCAGCTAAATTTGAATATCAACATGCAAAACCATCAAAAGTTATTCGAATTACAAAAAGTAATCCTTGGGTTGCCTCCCAAGAAGCGCCTTGTATAACGTTGTGGCACGACGTGACCATGTGATCATGCCCCATTCTTCGAGTTTACCAAAGTATCACTAGGAAGACCCCCTTTCAGTCTTGGATTTAAATGAGCCAAGATCTGAACCAAATGAGTTTTAAGCTACTTAATGGAAACCGAGTGTGAAATCACCATTTAATTTAGAGAAGAGAAATCATCTTGCCTCTCCTTGAGTACCTTGTCTGATCCTTCCACCTTGTTCAATATAAGAACAAGCATATCCTCAGTCCGGAAGCTCTTGGGATAAGCCATTGGTTCCTTCGGCTTTTGACGTTCATAAGGAGGCACATAGTGATCTTTGTCACCATCTCTATCTCTCCAAATTGCACGATACTCACACTATTCTCGATCTTGATCTCTCCAACCATCATCACGATATCTATTCTAACCTTGATTCCGACCCGGCCTTGGATAGGTCAGACAAGAACCCCCGATTGGTTCGATAAGAACTGGACCTCTTCATTGTACATGGCCTCAAATTGTGTGTCATTAGGGTTCACACCACTATTAGCACCAACTGCATTCACAGCCTTGAAACCACCTCATGTGACATGCTTCATCATTAGGTCATTTTGGGTCATGTTTTCATCTCATTCTTGGTTCTTTTCCATTTGTTCCTTTGTCAGCCCAAGATTCAAAGAAGACACCTGATCTTCCTTTGTCTACCATGCACGAATAATTTTCATCATCTCTTCAAGTGGGGCCGACGCTATGTCAAGCAGTTGACTCATGATTCAACCCTGAATGAGTTGGCAGTGACACCTTTATTGACCATGTTGAGACTCCAATAAAAATATTTCAACAACACATTGTCCGAAAACCCGTTAATCGGACATTGGATAACCAACTTTTTGAACCTCAACCATGTTTGATGGATGGGCTCAGCATCAATCCGTTTGAAGTACCAAAACATTATCCCTCAACTTAACCATCTTCAAGGGAAGGAAAACCCTTTCATAAAACTCCTTTGTGAGCTCCTCCCAAGAAGTGATAGATTCCCCTAGTAGTTCGGCCAACCACTTCGTTGCCGCCCACATTAGAGAAAAGGGAAACAAGTATAGTCAGACTGACTCTTGAGTGATATTCTTGAAGGAAAACAGTCCACACACATCCACGAAATTGTGAATGTGGTCATGAGGGTCCTCATGAGCAAGTCCCCCATGAGACCTTTCATTTGCAACAACTCCAACATAGTGTTAGTCACATGAAACACCGCATTGCCCACAATTAGGGGAAATTGAATTGAACTGGCACTTCCCAGTTGATCCACATTAACATCATGAAAATATTTGATGTCATCATTGTTCCCCGTGTAACTTGCATTGCTCCCATTCACACTCATCTCTTCACTTGTTTTAGTGAAATCAAGAAGAAGACAAATAAGAAAATTTTACTACAACAAAATCAGCTCACTAAATCACTTCAATTAAAAAATTATAAACACTACTCCACGGTACCAACGCCATTTTTGATAATGCTCAACAACACTTCTTCCGATTTAAATTGTAGGCGGTCGCTAATAAGTATAAGTCCAACGATGAGTTGGGGTCGATCCCACAAGGAGTGATACGGTAATGAATTTGATTATGAAGTAAAGACATGTTCTAATATTTTATGGGAGTATGAAGCTACGCAACACAAATTAAATCAATGAATTTAGCTAACAATATCAAATGGGGGGATTTAGTAACCAATTGTTTAACAAGTAACAATTAACACGAGAGTTAAACAATTAGAGAGAAGACCTTAGGAATGTGATCAATCAAATGCTAATTACGTTTAATAGGTATTTACTAATTGCTTTAATTTTTTGAATTGCAATAGGTAGGCTAGGCTTTGAATACGATATCTATCTCTCGGTAAACTATCATGTCTCAAGTGAGTTCTCTCGAACCTTAACAATACCAAACAAGCCAATTCCTTAATTTACCAAGTTTCTGAAGCTGGGTAGTGAAGACACAATCAAACTCACTTTCTTAAGATGGATTTTCAAGATGCAACTACTGAAACCATCAATCATTCATTCTACTATAATACCTCTTTCTCAAGCAAGCATATAGAGCTAAGCTAGAACCGAATTTGTAACTTAAGTCATCGATTAAAACATGAACAAACAAACCTATGTAAAAACAACATTAAATTCAACAATTAATAATACCCATAAGCTAATTAATGCATTCGACTACATCATCACACCCCTAAAGGTAAAGGGCTTTAGCCAAACATAGCGAAAACTAAGAAATCATTACCAAATAGATTATTCATCCAAATTGTTAACAATCTGCATATATCCAATACCAAAATTAAAGCTAGAATCCTAAAATCTCAAATTTGAGATATAAATCTTCTCCAAAAGTATTCAACAATGTTAGAATGTGAAAAAACTCTCTAAACTCAGGATTACACAAATAGGGGGTTTTTTTTCTTCTTTCAAAAACTGAATTTATTAGTTCGCAAAAACTCAACATGAAGTCCAGTTGGCGAGGTTAGTCGAGCTCGCCGATCAACTCGGTGAACCACCGAGTTGTGCTTCTTCTTCCCTTTAGGCTTGACTCCTTCCGAAAATTTTTCTTGAATCCTAAGTGAGATGGATCGCGATTCGGCGAGTTGCTGAATCGTCCTTTTGGTTGCCAAATTGGTTTGGAACATGGGCGACTTCGCTGGAACTTTAGGCGAGCTAGAGGCTCACTTGGTGAGTCACTAAGAGGCTTATGGGAGCTCTAGCTTCTCTTATCTTCAGCTTTTCCCAATTTTTTGCTCCCTTTTTCATCATAATGTTTTGCCTTTCCCTCTAGCCTTCATTTCTGCATATAAACACATTGACATCAGTTATGAGCACAAAATAAGCATTGAGAACACTAAATCATTAAATAATAAGCCCTAAATGAGTCAAAATTCCCAACTCATCATTAAGGTTGCAAACTTAATTCCTAGTTTTGATCACTGATTGATGCGTGAAAGAGATTGATTGGAGTGAGTTATTAGTTCAATACTAGAAATTTAGATTTGATGTTGGTAGCTTTCTTGAAAGATAGGTTATGGGTCAGATCTATTTGCCATATTCTTGAAAGAGAGAATAGAGTTAGGTATTGGGTCATTTAGGATAGGCAATTAGATGAGACCGAAAGGAGATTTTATTCTTACATACTTTTAGATAAAAATATGATTAGCATCAATGAAGATAACTTAACCTATTCATGAATGTTCATCACTATAGTAGCAAAATCACCCTAGGTAACATTGTTTTTCAATCCCCGCCCCTTATATTGCTTGTTGACTCTTGATTTATTCGATACTATAGTTTAATTGTGATAATTGATAAACAAAGATTAATATTAAGTTGGTGGTACCATCCACCCAATTGTTCTTACTATTGAAAATGAGTTAATATAAAGTCCAAATTTGTTGATAAGGAATTCTCCACGATATACCATTTCTTGTGGGATTCATCCCCGACTATTTGTTGGGTTTTTACTGACGACAATCGTACACTCTTTTAATTGGTTTTGGACGGTGATTTGAGTGTCATCATAGAACCTTTTCCACATCTTGGACATCATTTCCTCAATTTGTGCCAAACTTGGTCCTCCATCTCGATTTCCTGGTGGAAAATAAGGACCACCCTTTTCAGCAATGTTGTCTTTTCTTGCCAAATCGTCTTCTCTGTCTTGGCCCCAGCAATGACACCAAAATTTGATACGCCCAAATTACACCTACCAAAAGAAGTATATTTGGTCGGTTTTCAAATATAGAACCTAATAGAGATTAGGGTCGATCCCATGAGGAATGAGGTCTAGACTTAGCCTAATTGTTTGTTAGTTGTACTTTTAGTCTAGTTATTTCAATAAAACGGTGGGTTTTGTGATACAAAAGCTTGAATTAATGATTGTAATAGCAAGTAAACAAGTAAGTAGGATATAATAATTGTAAGATCAAAGGGATATATAAAAGTAGGTTATTTGTGTATCCCACAAGTCCTTAACATAGTAAACCTTATAGTAGTAACCTTGTCTAGTGTCTAGCATGAAAAGTTGGTAAGTTAGGTATCACCTAAGTGGATGGTCACCTAAATAAGTGAATTTCACCATACAACTTTGGCCAGTCTATGAGTGTGTGCTTTACTAACCCTTACCCTTGACCCCAATATAGTTATCTTGTCTATTCAAGCTATTAGATGAGTGTTGGTTGCCTAAAATCTCTGTTGTATAATCCACGTTTTCATTTGTTACCCCATTGGTTAGGCAAGTGGGAATAAAGTGAGTTCTAACATAGGCCTCTATTATAAGCAATCAAAGTGAAGAGAAAAATAATACATGCATAAATATTATTCAAGAATTATTAGTTATTAGGTTTACCTTGTTAATTCTTCATGGTTCCAACAACCTAGTTGTGGATTTAGCTATTCATGCTTGAGTGATCACAATTCATATTAATTTGGTTAGATAAATCATGCACTTACACTTAGTGTAGTTGAATTCCCGAATGTTTAATTGATAAAAAAAGATGTATTAATAACCAAGATTCAACAATTAAAATGGAAAAGTCTTTCACAAAATAATTCTCAAAACAAACTCTAAATTGTATTAATTGTCTAATATCAAAAATAAATTTAAAAAACTACAATTTATAGGAAAAGTACGATTCGACAGTCACTTCTACGGTTCATGTTCAATGGCTCATAAACACCTTTCGTGGATAAAAGCTTCTTCAATATTTCTCTAGACTTTTATACGGACAGTTTCTATGAATCATAGAACTTTGCACAACCAGTCCTGGTTAATCATAGTCCAAGTACTACAACCCAACATCTCTAGTCATTTCTACGACTCGTAGAAGTTCCTATGACTTATAGTCCAGTCTCGTGGTCCCATACTTAGCTCTAAAATATCTCATCCTCGTCTACGGCTTGTAGGTTGACTTGTAGGACTCCAAAGAGGTAGTTACTTCAATGATTTCTTCAAGTGAAACTGCCAAAACCTATTTTCCTACCAAACATAGAAAAAATAACATCAAATCTATTAACAAGTGCTTCAAACACATAAAAACTTCAAGTTTAAAGTTTTACAAGTACCGTAAACTGTGGTAAATCAGTAATTCAAGGACTTCAGGAATCACCTTAGTCCACTCAGTAATGAAAATATAGAATAATATCATATTCATATCTTAGTCTTTGAAAGGATAAGAATCTAGTAATACCGTTTCAAATCATAAAGACTCATAAATTGTCACATCCGAAATACGGAGGTTTAAATGGCCCTTAATGCCAAAACTTAGGCATGAGCTGGCCCTACTGAACCACTTGCTAACGGCAAATGGAAGACACACACAATCAAGAAAGAAAACAAGTATAGCTTGGCTTAAAAATAAGCCTTCGACCGGCAAGGCCATTTTAAATGGATCTACAATGAAATCAGCTAATCCCAAATATTTAAATAAAGCAATAACCGGCTAGCACAGAAGCCTATTTTGGTTGTCGAGGCCTCCATGGTATCTGATGTTTATCGTGACCAATGACACTAACCTACGGTTCGAGTGTCTATGATCGTCGATAATATAGTAACCCAACCAAGGGTTGGGGTCGTGTCCCAAGGGATTGGTAGTGAAAATAGTAGTTAGGCTAGAATTTTGTTCTAGTTAGCTTTAGTTTGAGAAATTATCGAATAAAAACAAAGTAAATTCAAGTGGGTGACACCAAAGTGTCAAATATCAAAGGGGGTTTGTCACAAGTATAGCCAAAATAACAAAAATAAAGAAAAAATTCAAGTATGGGGGTAAGTTCTTGGGCTGTGACCGCAATATATATTGATATAAATCATTGGGTACATGCTTTCAATAGGAAATTTGCAAGATAATAGTGACTAGGCTAAGCTTTTGATGGAAATAAGTTCCCTCCCGCGTAACTTACCCCATTTAAAATGGGTTCCTCTCGAACACCCATTTGCCGCATGAAGGCCAGCTTACGCCTTACCCCACTCACTTTCTCGAGCTGAGTGTTAGGATATGGGACTAGGGCTCACCCTCTCGGGCAGAACCTCATGTCACTCCTTCAGCCATCAGTCTAGCGTTCTTGGTTTCGCGACCTCTCTCTCGAGCAAGCCAAAAACACATGGGTTGTTTTGTATTTAAAACTACAAACCCATTAAATTAAACCACAACCACTAGGTGAAATCACCATTAAAATATATCTAACCTATCAGCAAGCAAAATCCAACAATAATATCAACACATATTTGCTAAATCACACCCCAATAATGAGGGATTTTAGCCGCACATCAAGAAATAAGAAATTATACCTAAAATGATAGAGAAATCAAATGGGTATATGAAATTAAACCTTAGTATAAGCAAAGGAAGAAGAATGGAGAAGACCCACTTCCAATTTGGGGAAGATAAACTCCTTCTCTCTTCAAGTCTCCCAAAAACCCTCTCCAAAGTTGAGAGAAAATAAGAAAGCTAAATTGAAAATTACAATTATATTTTTACTCTCCTGCTTCATACAAAACTAGTAAAGAGTTTAGTATTTTTAGACTTCAGAAATTAGGGTTGGCGAATCGCTCGGCGAGGTTAGTCGCAAATGTCGAATGACTCAGCGATTCGCCCTTCTTCTAGTTCATTGTCGTTTGTACTTTTTCCTTCAACATATGTGCATTTCGGATCATTGGGTGGTATACTTCTGCTTCGTGGAACTGATCGGCGAAGCGCCGACTACTCCTTTCATCGACTTTTTTATCCTTCTCATTTAGGGCTTCGCGTACTGGAACAAAGGGCGGAGTGCGTCCCTTCGGCGTGTCGCCAAACATGCTTGGCGATGCTCAAGCTTCAACTTCTTCGTCTTTTCAGCCTTTTTGTTCCTTTTTACGCCTATGTGTCCATGCTTCCACTAAAACTTCAAATACCTGAAACTTAAGTGTTTTCATCAGATATTTAGACTAAATAAGCATTTGAGGACTCTATTTCTATTAAAATAAGTCTCTGAATGAGTCCAATGTGTGGACTCATCAACAACCACAACTTAAACTTTTGCATGTCCTCAAGTTAAACTCAAGTTTAGCAGTTCAAATAGGATGTCTCAAATAGTGCTACACAAGACTAAATTATGAATATACACAACAAGACTCAAATTACTCATGCAAAGATCAATTGTTTACTCAAAGATACAAGTTGTGACACACCATTACCAAAGAATCTCATGCTCGCAATACTTGCTACTTGTGCAAGTTCAAGCTCAACAAAAAGTATCTAAATGCCGTCACATAAAGAATGATTCCATATTCACAAACAGAGGTTAATCAATTCAAGATCAAGAATCAGATGCAACGCTCACACTCAAAACTAGGAACACAATGCATGTTTTCGCCCATGGGCTTGCCTTATTTTCCAATCGATCTTCGGTTCGGCACACTCAAGATCAAAAATGGTCTTTCTAAGGCTTGTAATGGGGCTGAGTGCAAAGGTATGGTCATTTAGGCTCAGTGACTTTTTCCTCATGAGATGTGGTATTCTCAAGGCATCCCCTTCTTTTCCTTTATCAATTCTTTTTCTAGTGCTTCTAAGTCATCTTTTTATTCACCTCCATGGATTGCTTGGAAACCCAATTTCTTTTGTACTTTTATTCCACAACTTTTATTTTACATTCTTTTTTTCTATTTTCTTTATTTTTATATGGAGGGTTTCCATTTTTCCGCAACACCATGGGTTAAGGGAGACTTTTCTTGCACTTCTTGACTTCTCATTTTCCTTTTTCACCACACCCCCAACTTAGGTTGGCTATTTACTAAACCACAAATCAAGAGGATTATAGGTACTGGATCAAATAAGGTCTAGGCTTCATCAAGGTTCTTTCAAAGAAAGATAAGGCTCAAATGGTGTTCAAGATAGTTTCACACGCTCACGGGTAGGCCACAAAAGAGTTATAGGTCAAATTGTCTCACACTCTGCAAAAGTTGCCTAAGACCATCTTAAGAGCACACCTTACTAAATCAATTATACTAACTGGGAAAATTCTAGGTTTATTCATGCAAGGTTCAAAGTAAGCTCATCACACAAGGCATCGACACTTTAGTCAAACAACACTACACAATTTCTCTAGTGTGCAACGGTCATTACAGGAGAATAAATTTGAGAAATGGCTAATCACAATGATATGCAAAGAGTTCACATATTGTCTATGCAACTTCCTTTGTTCTTGTCGTAGCCGCACATTCATGTTTTTTCGATTGAGAGCACTATTCAAGTCATTGGTATTGATCGAAACCGAGACTTAAATTTATACAAGAACAACAACTTTCAACACAAGAGGTCGCGAAAATTTTTGAAAAATGAAAATTTTTCGAAAGGGTCAAAATTATTTTTCAATTAAACCTAAAAGAGAGCCACAAGCTCAAACAATCGCAAAGCAGTTTTAAAATCACAATAAAAAATAGCAACCCAAATGTACACTAAAACACAAGTATCCGAAACAAGCAAATCAAGGTGGGCCTCACCCCACCACAAATAAGATCATTTGTCCTCAAATGCAAAAATTACACTATTAAGAGTTGAAGAAAGATAAGACAAGGAGAGAGGTAAAGAAGGGTCCTGTCTATGCAGTCTCTCTTTCTACCGAGGCATCAGTGCCCGATGCAACTCTCTGAAGTAAAACAATGGTCCCCAGAGTATTGTTGTTTTGGTCCTCATTGTTTGCCTTTGCCTTGGCCTCTGTAGCAAGATTAGTTGCAATCATCTGATCTATCTCATGAGCTGCTCCAAAGGCCCGTGCATTAACTAAACTTTGAGCTCATGGAGGCACATTAAGGTTGATGGGAATTCGTCTCTTTTCCCTAGCTTCCTAGGTATATTTCCTTTGTCTAGCTAGCTCTGCTTTCTTTTTATCATTTTTAAACTCTCGTGCTCTTATGTGCCAAGGTGGATCATTTCTCCCTGCGACTTTTGGTCTAGCAATTTCTGCAAAGACTTCGAGGATAAGTTAGATAGTAATTCAAACAGGAACAAAAGAGTGTTTCTGAGTGGAATCGCTTCGCCATGCTAGTTGGCAAAGTGCTTATCCTGTTAGGCTAATCGTTGAAAATGACGTACTAATGATATAGGGCCCAGAAAAAGGGCGAACAAAGGATATTTCGGTGAGTCGACGAGTGTATTTTATGAATTAACCAGACTACCAAAAGTCACAGATCAATCAATAAATAGAGTATTACGGTAAAGGAGAAATGGGGACATTAAGCACCCCGCCAAGAAGTTCGGCGGATATTGTTCATCTCGCCGATCTGCTCAACGTGTCTATTTTCAACACAGCCTTTCAAATTTCACCTAGTAACCCCAAATAATGCAACTTAAGCTTATATAATTCAATTTCAATGAAGAGCCATAGAAACTTCTATTCCCACCGCGTAACGATTCAACTCAAAGTATAGTTAAGTGGGAGTCCCTCAAATCATGCAGAAAGTACCAAATCATAATCGATAATATATGCAATCCCAGTAACTCAGAGATTCATAAAAGATTTTATACTATCAATCATTATGTAAATTAGTAAAAATTTAATAAAATAACTTAGGGGTTCGATTACCAACCTTTGGTGCTGATTTAGATAGTACTGACATGCTAGGCGGTAATGTGATCCAAATCTGAGCGCAATCTGACACTTAAAATACTCTAAAAGTGCAAGAAATATAACTACTAGAGTGCGAGTGATAGTTTGTGAAAAGGGACAAAGTGAAAGAAAGTGAATGAAATGGAAATTTTAAACCTGTGCCTAGTGACCGTCCAGCTTTTGCTTATTCGGCGATGTTAGTCGAATTCGCTCAATCTCTCGGTGAAACATCGAATGTCTAATTACCTCGCCAAATATATCAGGATTTTTAGTTCATGTGGGCATCACATCGGCGGTCTTCGTCGAGATTGCCAACTGGGTTAGCGATATGCCAATGAAATTCTCACTCCGCTGAGTTTGACAGACTCAACCTTTGAGGTGTATTGAGTCACACGGTGGGAATGATCGGGTACGCCGATCTTGTCGGCAATCCACCAAAAGGACCTGTTGCTCGCCACCATACATCTTTTCAAGAACTTTACTTCCTCAATTTGTACAAACAACACACTATTATTTATAAAAGTAAAATCCTACATTTATGACCTTGGGTTTCCTCTCAAGAAGCGCCTTTTTTAACGTCGTGGCTTGACGTAGGTCCTGCCTCACTCTCTGTTATTGGAGCTAGGCCTAGTGTCACTAGGTAACCCCAATATATCATTTGGATGGAGCTGAGGCATTGCAAATATCAGGAGCGATATGATTTGCTAGAATAATCTAGAATGAGATCCAATCAATTGATTCAACGCTTCAACATTCTCTCTCATTTCATCCAACACTCGATCTTGATCGGTGATTTTTTGGGGAATGATTTGAAGTGTGTCCTCAATACGACTTTTCTCAACTTCTCTAGACTTCTTCCTCGCATGAGGAAGTAAGTACCTCCCTTGGCGTTTGCACTGGTTTTTCACCTAAGATATTTTTGTGGTCAAGTCATTTAGTTGAGATACCAGTGCAGCAAGTATGAAGTCACCCTAGACTTCTTAATATGCCTTAACTGGCTTGCCACCCACTCTCTCTGTCATGCTCAGAGGACCTGCATACACAAACAATAAACAAAGAAAAACAAAACTAAAAGTAAAATTAGTAAAAACTACACTAAAAAGAACAAAAACTCTAGAAATCTAAATCTTCACGTGATACAACTACCCGACAGCAACGCCTTTTTGATGCTTATCGTGACCAACAACACTAACCTACGGTTCGAGTGTCTACGATCGTCGATAATATAGTATCCCAACCAAGGGTTAGGGTCGTGCCCCAAGGGAGTGGTAGTGAAAATAGTAGTTAGGCTAGAATTTTGTTCTAGTGAGCTGTAGTTTGAGATATTATCGAATATAAAACAACGTAAATTCAAGTTGGTGACACCAAAGTGTCAAATATCAATGCGGGTTTGTCTCAAGTATAGCTAAAACAACAAAAATAAAGAGAAAATTCAAGTATGGGGAGAAGTTCTTGGGGTGTGACCGCAATATATATTGATATAAATCGTTGGGTATATTCTCTCGATAGGAAATTTGCAAGATAATAGTGACTAGGCTAAGCTTTAGATGGAAATAAGTTCCCTCTCAGGCAACTTACCCCGTTTCAAATGGGTTCCTCTTTGACACCCATTTTCCGCATGAAGGCCAGCCTATGCCTTACCCTGCACAGTCTCTCGTGCTTAGTGTTAGGATATAGGACTAGGGCACACTCTCTCGGGCTTAACCTCATGTCGACCTACTCCTTAGGGCATTAGTCTAGCTGCCTTGGTTTTGCGACCTCTCCCTCGAGCAAGCCAAAAACACATGGGTAGTTTTGTATTTGCAACTACAAACCCATTAAATTAAACCACAACTACTAGGTCATATCACCATTAAAATACATCTAACCTATCAGCAAGCAAAACCCAACAATAATATCAACACATATTTGCTAAATCACACCCCAAGAATGGGGTTTTTAGCCGCACATCATGAAATAAGAAATTATATCTAAAATGATACAGAAATCAAATGGGTATAAGAAATTCAACCTTAATATAAGCAAAGGAAGAAGAATGGAGAAGACCCACTTCTAATTTGGGGAAGATGAACTCCTTCTCTCTTCAAGTCTCCCAAAAATCCTCTCCAAACTTGAGAGAAAATAAGAAAGCTAAAGTGAAAATTACAATTACGTTTTTACTCTCCTATTTCATAAAAAACTGGTAAAGAGTTTAGTATTTCTAGACTTCAGAAAATAGTGTTGGCAGATCGCTCGGTGAGGTTAGTCGCGAATGCCGATGACTCGGCGATTCGTCCTTCTTCTAGTTCATCGCCTTTTGTGCTTTTGCCTTCAGCATCTGTGCATTCTTGATCATTGGGCGGTATACTTCTGCTTCGCAGAACTGATCGTTGAAGTGCTGACGGTGCCTTTCATCACCTTTTTTATCCTTCACCTTCATGGCTTCGCGTACTGGAACAAAGTGTGGAGTGCGTCCCTTTGACGAATCGCCAACCATGCGTGGTGATGCTCAGGCTTCAGTTTCTTCGTTCTTTTCAGCCTTTTTGTTCCTTTTTGTGCCTATGTGTCCATGCTTCCACAAAAATTTCAAATACCTAAAACTTAAGTATTTTCATCAGATATATAGACTAAATAAGCATTTGAGCACACTATTTCTATTACAATAAGGCCCTGAATGAGTCCAACTCGTTGACTTATCAACACCCCCAACTTAAACTTTTTCTTGTCCTCAAGTAAAACTCAAGTTTAGCAGCTCAAATAGGATGTCTCAAATAGTGCTACACAAGACTAAATCATGAACATACACAACAAGACTCAATTTACTCATGCAAAGATCAATTTTGTACTCAAAGATTCAAGTTGTGACACACCATTACCAAAGAATCTCATGTTCGCAATACTTGCTACTTGTGCAAGTTCAGGCTCAACAAAAAGTATCTAAATGTTGTCACATAAAGAATGATTTCATATTCACACATGGAGGTTAATCAATTCAGGATCAAGAATCAGATGCAACGCTCACACTCAAAAAGAGGAACACAATGCATGTTTTCTCCCATAGAAAAGGTATGGTCAGTTAGGGTCAATGACTTTTTCCTCATGAGATGTGGTATTCTCAAGGCATCCCCTTCTTTTCCTTTATCAATTCTTTTTCTGGTGCTTCTAAGTCATCTTTTTATTCACCTGCATGGATTGCTTGGAAACCCAATAACTTTTGTACTTTTATTCCAGAACTTTTATTTTACATTCTTTTTTGTTTCTTTTCTTATTTTTTTATATGGAGGGTTTCCATTTTTCTGCAACACCATGGGTGAAGAGAGACTTTTCTTGCACTTCTTGACTTCTCCTTTTCCTGTTTTACCACACCCCCAAATTACGTTGGCTATTCACTAAACCACAAAACAAGAGGATTATAGGTAGTGGATCAAGTAAGGTCTAGGGTTCATCAAGGTTCTTTCAAAGAAAGGTATGGCTCAAAGGGTGTTCAAGAGAGTTTCACGTGCTCAAGGGTAGGCCACAAAAGAGGTATATGTCAAATTTTCTCACACTCTTCAAAAGTTTCCGAAGATCATCTCAAGAGCACACCTTACTAAATCAATTAGACTAACGGGGCAAATTCTAGGTTTATTAATGCAAGGTTCAAAGTAAGCTCATCACACAAGGCATCGACACTTAAGTCAAACAAGACTACACACTTTTGCAAGTGTGCAACGGTCATTATAAGAGAATCAATTTGAGAAATGGCTAATCACAACGAGATGCAAAGAGTTCACATATTGTCTATGCAACTTCACTTGTTCTCGTCATAGCCACACATTCATGTTTGTTCGATTGAGAGCACTATTAAAGTCATCGGTATTAATCAAAACCAAGACTTAAATTTGTACAAGAACAACCACTTTTAATACAAGTGTTCGTGAAAATTTTTGAAAAATAAATTTTTTTGGAAGGGTCAATTTTTTTTTCCAATTAAACCCAAAAGTGATCCATAAGCTTAAACAACTGCAAATTAGTTTTAAAAACATATTTAAAAACAGACAACCCAAATGTACATTAAAACACAGGTATCTGAAACAAGCAAAACAAGGTGGGCCTCACCCCACCACAAATAAGAGTGTTTGTCCTCAAATGCATATAATGTCAGTATCGAGAGTTGAAGAAAGATAAGACAATGAGAGCGGTAAAGAAGGGTCCTGTCTATGCAATCTCTCTATCTGTCGGGGAATCAGCGCCCAATGCATCTCCCTGAAGTAAAACAATGGTCCTCGGAGTATTGTTGTTTTGGTCCTAATTGTTTGCCTTTGCCTTGGCCTCTGCAACAAGATTAGCTGCAATCATCTGATCTATCTCATTAGTTGCTCCGAAGGACCGTGCATTAACTAATCTTCGAGCCCATGGAGGCACATTAGGGTCGATGGGAATTCGTCTATTTTCCCTGGCTTCTTTGGTATATTTCCTTTGTCTGGCTAGCTCTGCTTTCTTTTCATCGTTTTTAAACTCTCGTGCTCTAATGTGCCAAATTGGATGATTTCTCCCTGCGACTTTTGGTATATCCATTTCTGCAAAGACTTCGAGGATAAGTTAGATAGTAATTCATACAGGAGTAAAATGGTGTTTCTGAGTGTGGAATCGCTTGGCCAAGCTAGTTGGTGAAGTGCTTATCCTGTTAGGCTAATCGTTGAAAATGATGTACAAATGATACAAGGGCGCAAACAAAAGGCGAACAAGGAATCTTTCGGCAAGTCGACAAGTGAATTTTGCGAATTAAACTGACTTCCGAAGGTCATATATCAATCAATACATAAAGTATTAAGTTAAAGGCGAAATGGGGATGTTAGGCGAACCGCCGAGCTGTTCCGCAAATTTTTTTCATCTCAACGTGTCTATTTTCAACCCAGCCTTTCCATTTTCACCCCGCAACCACAAATAATGCAACCTAAGCTTATATAACTCAATTTCAATGAAGACTCATAGAAACTTCTATTCCCACCGCGTAACAATTCAACTCAAAGCATAGTTAAGTGGGAGTCCCTCAAATCATGCAGAAAGTACCAAATCATAATCGATAATATATGCAATCCCAGAAACTCAGAGAGTCATCAGAGATTTTATACTATGAATAATTATGTGAATGAGTAAAAATTTTGATAAAATAACTGAGGGGTTTGATTACCAAACTTTAATGCCGATTTAGATAGTACTGACGTGCTAGGCGGCAATGTGATCAAAATCCGAGCACAATCCGACACTTTAAATACTGTAAAAGTGAAAGAAATATAACTACTAGAGTGCGAGTGTTAGTTTGTGAAAAGGGACAGAGTGAAAGAAAATGAATGCAATGGAACTTTTAAACCTCTGGCTAGTGACCGTCTAGCTTCTGCTTATTCGGCGATGTTAGTCGAATTCGCCCATTCACTCGGCGAAGCGCCAAATGTCTAATAAACTCACCAAATATATCAGGATTTTCAGTTCATGTGGGCATCACATCGGCGGTCTTCGTCGAGATCGTCAACTTGGTTGGCGATACGCCGACAAAATTATCACTCCATTGAGTTTTACAAACTCAACCTTTGAGGTGTATTTAGTCACACGGCAGGAATGAGCGGGTATGCCAATCTTGTCGGCGATCCGCCAAAAAGACCTATTGCTCACCACAATACATCTTTTCAAGCACTTTACTTTCTCAATTTGGACAAACAACAAACTATTATTTATAAAAGTAAAATCCTACTTTTACGACCTTGGGTTGCCTCCCAAGAAGAGCCCATTTAACGTCGTGGCTCGACGTATGTCCTGCCTCACTCTCTGTTATTGGAGCTAGTCCTAGTGTCACTAGGTAACCCTAGTATATCGTTTGCATGGAGTTGAGGCATTGCAAACATCAGGAGTGATCTGATATACTGGATTGATCTAAAATGAGATCCAATCAATTGACTCAACGCTTCAACATTATCTCTAATTTCATCCAACACTCGATCTTGATCGATGATCTTTTGGAGAATGATTTGAAGTGTGTCCTCAACATGACTTTTCTCATCTTCTCTAGACTTCTTCCTCGCATGAGGAGGTATGTACCTCCCTTGGCGTTAGCACTGGTTTTCCACCTCAGATATTTTGGTGGTCAAGTCATTTAATTGAGATACCAGTGCAGCTAGTGTGAAGTCACCCTCGACTTCTTCATCTGCCTCAACTAGCTTGCCACCCAATCCCTCTGTCATGCTTAGAGGACCTGGATACACAAACTAGAAACAAAGAAAAACAAAACTAAAAGTAAAATTAGTAAGAACAACACTGAAAAGAATAAAAAGTCTAGAAATCTACATCCTCACGTGACACCACTCCCCGGCAGCGGTGCCATTTTGATACTTATCGTGACCAGCGACACTAACCTACGGTTCGAGTGTCTATGATTGTCAATAATATAGTATCCCAACCAATGGTTGGGGTCGTGTCCCAAGGGAGTGGTAGTGAAAATAGTAATTAGGCTAGAATTTTGTTCTAGTGAGCTGTAATTTGAGAAATTATCGAATAAAAAACAAAGTAAATTCAAGTGGGTGACACCAAAGTGTCAAATATCAATAGGGGTTTGTAACAAGTATAGCTAAAACAAGAAAAATAAAGAGAAAATTCAAGTATAGGGAGAAGTTCTTTGGGTGTGACCGCATTATATATTGATATAAATCGTTGGGTATATGCTCTCGATAGGAAATTTGCAAGATAATAGTGACTAGGCTAAGCTTTAGATGGAAATAAGTTTCCTCTCGGGCAACTTATCCCGTTTCAAAAGGGTTCCTCTCGGACACCCATTTTTCGCATGAAGGCCAGCCTACGCCTTACCCTACTCACTCTCTCGAGCTGAGTGTTAGGATATGGGACTAGGGCACACCCTCTCTGGCTTAACCTCATGTTGACCCACTCCTTAGGCCATCAGTCTAGCGGTTTTGGTTTCGCGACCTCTCTCTCGAACAAGCTAGAAACACATGGTTGGTTTTTTATTTGCAACTACAAACCCATTAAATTAAACCACAACCACTAGGTGAAATCAGCATTAAGATGCATCTAACCTATCAGCAAGCAAAATCCAACAATAAAATCAACACATATTTGCTAAATCACTCCCCAATAATGAGGGTTTTTAGCCGCTCATCAAGAAATAAGAAATTATACCTAAAATGATAGAGAAATCAAATGGGTATATGAAATTAAACCTTAGTATAAGTAAAGGAAGAAGAATGGAGAAGACCCACTTCCAATTTGGGGAAGATGAACTCCTTCTCTCTTCAAGTCTCCCAAAAACCCTCTCCAAAGTTGAGAGAAAATAAGAAATCTAAAGTGAAAATTACAATTATATTTTTACTCTTCTGTTTCATACAAAACTAGTAAAAAGTTTAGTATTTATAGACTTCATAAAACAGTGTTGGTGGATCGCTCGGTGAGGTTAGTCGCGAATGCCGAATGACTCTGCGATTCGCCCTTCTACTAGTTCATCGTCGTTTGTGCTCTTTCCTTCAGCATCTGTCCATTCTGGATCATTGGGCGGTATACTTCTGCTTCGCGGAACTGATCGGCAAAGCGTCGAATGCTCCTTTCATCACCTTTTTTATCCTTTACCTTCATGGCTTAGCGTACTGGAACAAAGTGTGGAGTGCGTCCCTTCGGCGAATCGCCAAACATGCTTTGGGATGCTCAGGCTTCAGCTTCATCGTTCTTTTCAGCCTTTTTGTTCATTTTTTCTCCTATGTGTCCATGCTTCAACTAAAACTTCAAATACCTAAAACTTAAGTGTTTTCATCAGATATTTAGACTAAATTAGCATTTGAGGACACTATTTCTATTAAAATAAAGCCCTAAATCAATCCAAGTTGTTGATTCATCAACACCCACAACTTAAACTTTTGCTTGTCCTCACGTAAAACTCAAGTTGAGAAGTTCAAATAGGATGTCTCAAATAGTGCTACACAAGACTAAAACATGAACATACACAACAAGACTCAAATTACTCATGCAAAGATAAATTGTGTACTCAAAGATTCAAGTTGTGACACACCATTACCAAAGAATCTCATTCTCGCAATACTTGCTACTTGTGCAAGTTCAAGCTCAACAAAAAGTATCTAAATGCCGTCACATAAAGAATGATTCCATATTCACACACAAAGTTTAATCAATTCAAGATCAAGAATCAGATGGAACGCTCACACTCAAAAAGAGGAACACAATGCATGTTTTCTCCCATAGGCTTGCCTTATTTTCCAATCGATCTTCGGTTCGGATCACTCAAAATCAAAATGGTCTTTCTAAGGCTTGTAATGGGGCTGAGTGCGAAGGTATTGTCATTTAGGCTCAGTAAATTTTTCCTCATGAGATGTGGTATTCTCAAGGCATCCCCTTCTTTTCCTTTATCAATTCTTTTTTTAGTGCTTGTAAAGCATCTTTTTATTCACCTCCACGGATTGCTTGGATACCCAATATCTTTTGTACTTTTATTCCACAACTTTTCCTTTACATTCTTTTTTTTTCTTTTCTTATTTTTTTATATGGAGGGTTTTCATTTTTCCGCAACACCATGGGTTAAGGGAGACTTTTCTTGCACTTCTTGACTTGTCCTTTTCCTTTTTCACCACACCCCCAACTTAGGTTGGCTATTCACTAAACCACAAATCAAGAGGATTGTAGGTATTGGATCAAGTAAGGTCTAGGGTTCATCAAGGTTCTTTCAAAGAAAGGTAAGGCTCAAAGGGTCTTCTAAAGAGTTATATATGCTCACGGGTAGGCCACAAAAGATGTATATGTCAAATTGGCTCACACTCTTCAGAAGTTGTCTAAGATCATCTCAAGAGCACACCTTAATAAATCAATCAGACTAACGGGGCAAATTTTAGGTTTATTCATGCAAGGTTCAAAGTAAGTTCATCACACAAGGGATCGACACTTAACTCAAACAAGACTGCATACTTTCACTAGTGTACAACAGTCATTACAAGAGAATCAATTTGAGAAATGGCTAATCATAACGAGATGCAAGGAGTTCACATATTGTCTATGCAACCTCATTTGTTCTCGGCGTAGCCGCACATTCATGTTTGTTCGATTGAAAGCACTATTCAAGCTATCGGTATTGATCAAAACCGATACTTAAATTTGTACAAGAACAACCACTTTCAACAAAAGTGAAATATTTGGAAGGGTTAAAATTATTTTTCAATTAAACCCAAAAGAGAGCCATAAACTCAAACAATCGCAAAACAGTTTTAAAAACACAATTAAATACAGACAACCCAAATGTACAACAAATCACAAGTATCTGAAACAAGTTAAACAAGGTGGGCCTCACCCCAAAACAAACAAGAGCGTTTCTCCTCTAAATCAAATAATGACAGTATCGAGAGTTCAAGAAAGATAGGACAAGGAGAGAAGTAAAGATGGGTCATGTCTATGCAGTCTGTTTATCTACCAGGTAATCAGTGCCCAATGCATCTCCCTGAAGTAAAACAATGGTCCCCGGAGTATTGTTGTTTAATTTGGTCCTTATTGTTTGCCTTTTTCTTGGCCTCTGCAGCAAGAATAGCTGCAATCATCTGATCTATCTCATGAGCTGCTCCAAAGGCCCGTGCATTAACTAAACTTCGAGCCGATGGAGGCACATTAGGGTCGATGGGAATTCGTCTCCTTTCCCTAGCTTCCTTGGTATATTTCCTTTGTCTGGATAGCTCTGCTTTCTTTTCATCGTTTTTAAACTCTCGTGCTCTAATGTGCCAAGTTGGATCATTTCTCTCTGCGACTTTTGATCTAGCCATTTCTACAAAGACTTCGAGGATAAGTTAGATAGTAATTCAAAACAGGGTAAAAGGGTGTTTCTGAGTGTGGAATCGCTTCGCTAAGATAGTTAGCGAAGTGCTTATCCTGTTAGGCTAATCATTGAAAATGATGTACAAATGAGACAAAGGAGTAGACAAAGGGCGAACGAGGGATCTTTCGGCGAGTCAACGAGTGCATTTTGTGAATTAAAATAACTGCTGAGAGTCACTGATCAATCAATACATAAAGTATTTAGTTAAAGGCAAAATGGGGACGTTAGGCGAATCGCTGAGCAGTTCGGCGGATTTTATTAATCTCACCGATCATCTCAACCTGTCTATTTTCAACCTAGCCTTTCAAATTTCACCCCGAAACCCCAAATAATTCAACTTTAGCTTATATAACTCAATATCAACGATGACTAATAGAAACTTCTATTCCCACCGCATAACAATTCAACTCAAAGCATAGTTAAGTGAGAGTCCCTCAAATCATGCAGAAAGTACCAAATCATAATCGATAATATATGCAATCCCAGTAACTTAGTGACTCATCAGAGATTTTATACTATCAATCATTATGTGGATGAGTACAATTTTTTATAAAATAACTGAGGGGTTCGATAACCAACCTTTGGTGCCGATTTAGATAGTACTGACGTGCTAGGCGGCAATGTGATCCAAATCCGAGCACAATCCGACACTTAAAATAATCTAAAAGTGCAAGAAATATAACTGCTAGAGTGCGAGTGTGAGTTTGTGAAAAAGGACAAAGTGAAAGAAAGTGAATGAAATGGAACTTTTAACATGTGGCTAGTGACCGTCCAGATTCTGCTTATTCAGCGATGTTAGTCGAATTAGCCCAATCACTCGGCGAAGCGGTGAATGATTTATTACCTCGCCAAATATATCAGGATTTTCAGTTCATGTAGGCATCACACCGGTGGCCTTCGTCGAGATCGCCAACTAGGTTAGCGATGCGCCGATGAAATTCTCACTGCGCCGAGTTTTACAAACTCAACCTTTGAGGTGTATTGAGTCACACGGCGAGAATGATCAGGTACACCGATCCTATTGACGATCCACCAATAGGACCTATTGCTCGCCACCATACATCTTTTCAAGCACTTTACTTCCTCAATCTGTACAAACAACACACTATTATTTATAAAAGTAAAATCCTACATTTACGACCATGGGTTGCCTCCCAAGAAGATCCTTATTTAACGTCGTCATTCGACGTAGATCTTGCCTCACTATCTGTTATTGGAACTAGGCCTAGTTTCACTAGGTAACCCCAATATATCGTTTGGATGGAGCTGAGGCATTGCAAACATCAGGAGTGATCTGATGTGCTGGATTGATCTAGAATGAGATCCAATCAATTGAATCAATGCTCTAACTTTCTCTCTCATTTCGTCCAACACTCGATCTTGATCGATGATATTTAAGAGAATTATTTAAAGTGTGTTCTCAACACGACTTTTCTCATCTTCTCTAGACTTCTTTCTCGCATGAGGAGGTATGTACCTCCCTTGGCGTTTGCATTGGTTTTCCACCTCAGATATTTTGGTGGTCAAATCATTTAGCTGAGATACCAGTGCAGCTAGTGTGAAGTCACCCTCGACTTCTTCATCTGCCTCAACTGGCTTGCCACCCACTCCCTCTGTCATGCTCAGAGGACCTGCATACACAAACAATAAACAAAGAAAAACAAAACAAAAAGCAAAATTAGTAAAAATGACACTAAAAAGAACAAAAAATCTAGAAATCAACATCTTCACGTGACACCACTCCCCGGCAGCAGCGCCATTTTGATGCTTATCGTGAGCAACGACACTAACCTATGTTTCGAGTGTCTACGATCGTCGATAATATAGTAACCCAACCAAGAGTTGGGGTCATGTCCCAAGGGAGTGGTAGTGAAAATAGTAGTTAGGCTAGAATATTGTTTTAGTGAGCTGTAGTTTGAGAAATTATCGAATAAAATCAAAGTAAATTCAAGTGGGTGACACCAAAGTAACAAATATCAATGGGGGTTTGTCACAAGTTTAGCTAAAACAACAAAAATAAAGAGAAAATTCAAGTATGGGGAGAAGTTCTTGGGGTATGACCGTAATATATGTTGATATAAATCATTGAGTATATGCTCTCGATAGGAAATTTGTAAGATAATAGTGACTAGGCTAAGCTTTAGATGGAAATAAGTTCCCTCTCGGGCAACTTACCCCGTTTCAAATAGGTTCCTCTTGGACACCCATTTTCCGCATAGAGGCCAGCCTACGCCTTCCCCCACTCATTCTCTTGAGCTGAGTGTTAGGATATGGGACTAGGGCTCACCCTCTCGGGCTGAACCTCATGTCGACCCACTCCTTAGGCCATCAGTATAGCGGTCTTGGTTACGCGACCTCTCACTCGGGCAAGTCGAAAACACATGGATGGTTTTGTATTTGCAACTCCAAACCCATTAAATTAAACCATAACCACTAGGTGAAATCACCATTAAAATACATCTAACCTATCAGGAAGCAAAACCCAACAATAATATCAATACATATTTGCTAAATCACATCCCAAGAATGGGGGTTTTTACCCGCACATCAATATATAAGAAATTATTCCTAAAATGATAGAGAAATCAAATGGGTATAAGAAATTAAACCTGAATATAAGAAGAGGAAGAAGAATGGAGAAGACCAACTTCCAATTCGGGGAAGATGAACTCCTTCTCTCTTCAAGTATCCCAAAAACCCTCTACAAACTTGAGAGAAAATAAGAAAGCTAAAGTGAAAATTACAATTATGTGTTTACTCTTCTGTTTCACACTAAACTAGTAAAGAGTTTAGTATTTATATACTTCAGAAAGTAGTGTTGGCGAATCGCTCAGCGAGGTTAGTCGCGAACGTCGAATGACTCGACAATTCGCCCTTCTCCTAGTTCATCACTGTTTGTGATTTTGCCTTCAGCATCTGTGCATTCTGGATCATTGGGCGGTATACTTCTACTTCGCAGAACTTATCGGCGAAACGTCGACTGCTCCTTCGATCGCCTTTTTGATCCTTCATCTTCAGGGCTTCTCGTACTAGAACAAAGAGCGGAGTGCGTCCCTTCAGCGAATCGCCAAGCATGCTTGGCGATTCTCAGGTTTTAGCTTCTTCGTTCTTTTCAGCCTCTTTGTTCCATTTTGTGCCTATGTGTCCATGCTTCCACTAAAACTTCAACTACTTGAAACTTAAGTGTTTTCATCAGATATTTAGACTAAATCAGCATTTGAGGACACTATTTTTATTAAAATAAAGCCCTAAATGAGTCCAATGTGTGGACTCATCAACACTCCCGACTTAAAATTTTACTTGTCCTCAAGTAAAACTCAAGTTTAGCTATTCAAATAGGATGTCTCAAATAGTGCTACACAAGACTAAATCATGAACATACACAACAAGACTCAATTTACTCAAGCAAAAATCAATTGTGTACTCAAAGATTCAAGTTGTGATACACCATTACCAAAAAATCTCATGCTCGCATTACTTGCTACTTGTGCAAGTTCAAGCTCAACAAAAAGTATCAAAATGCCGTCACATAAAGAATGATTGCATATTCACACACAACGGTTAATCAATTCAAGATCAAGAATCACATGCAATGCTCACACTCAAAAAGAGGAACACAATGCATGTTTTCTCCCATACGCTTGCCTTATTTTCCAATCGATCTTCGGTTTGGCTCACTCAAGATCAAAAAGGTCTTTCTAAGGCTTGTAATGGGGCTGAGTGCAAAGGTATGGTCATTTAGGCTCAGTTACTTTTTCCTCATTAGATGTGGTTTTCTCAAGGCATCCCATTCTTTTCCTTTATCAATTCTTTTTTTAGTGCTTCTAAGTCATCTTTTTATTCACCTCTATGGATTTCTTTGAAACCCAATATCTTTTTTACTTTTATTCCACAACTTTTTTTTACATTTTTTTTTATATGGCGGGTTTCCATTTTATTGCAACACCATGGGTCATGGAAGACTTTTCTTGCACTTCTTGACTTGTCCTTTTCCTTTCTCACCACACCCCCAACTTAGGATTTTGGCCTAAGTTGTCTATTCACTAAACCACAAATCAAGAGGATTATAGGTAGTGGATCAAGTAAGGTCTAGGGTTCATCAAGGTTCTTTCAAAGACAGGTAAGGCTCAAAGGGTGTTCACGAGAATTTCACACGCTCGGGTAGGCCACAAAAGAGGTATATGTCAAATTGGCTCACACTCTTCAAAAGTTGCCTAAAATCATCTGAAGAGTACACCTTACTAAATCAATTAGACTAACGGGGAAAATTCTAGGTTTATTAATGCAAGGTTCAAAGTAAGCTCATCACACAAGGCATCGACACTTGAGTCAAACAAGACTACATACTTTCTCTAGTGTGCAACATTCATTACAAGAGAATCAATTTGAGAAATGGCTAATCACAACGAGATGCAAAGAGTTCACACATTGTCTATGCAACTTAATTTGTTCTGGTCGTAGCCGCACATTCATGTTTGTTCGATTGAGAGCACTATTCAAGTCATAGGTATTGATCAGAACCAAGACTTAAATTTGTACAAGAACAACTACTTTCAACACAAGAGGTCACGCAAATTTTTGAAAAATGAAAAATTTTCAGAAAGGTCAAAATTATTTTTCAATTAAACCCAAAAGAGAGCCATAAGCTCAAACAATCGCAAAGCAGTTTTAAAAACACCATTAAAAATAGACAACCCAAATGTACACCAAAACACAGGTATCCGAAATAAGCAAAACAAGGTGGTCCTCACCCCACCACAAATAAGTGTGTTTGTCCTCAAATGCAAATAATGCCAGCATCCAGAGTTGAAGAAAGATAAGACAGGGAGAGAGGTAAAGAAGGGTCTTGTCTACGCAGTCTCTCTATCCTCCGCAGACTCACTGCCTGATGCATCTCCCTAAAGTAAAACAATGGTCCCCAGAGTATTGTTGTTTTGGTCCTCATTGTTTGCCTTTGCCTTGGCCTCTGCAGCAAGATTAGCTGCAATCATTTGTTCTATCTTATGAGCTGCTCCGAAGTCCCGTGCATTAACTAAACTTCGAGCGCATGAATGAATATTAGGGTCGATGGGAATTCATCTCTTTTCCCTGGCTTCCTTGGTATATTTACTTTGTCTGACTAGCTCTGCTTTTTTTCATCATTTTTAAACTCTCGTGCGCTTATGTGCCAAGGTGGATCATTTCTCCCTGCGACTTTTGGTCTAGCCATTTCTACAAAGACTTCGAGGATGAGTTAGATAGTAATTCAAACAGGAGCAAAATGATGTTTCTTAGTGTGGAATCGCTTCGCCAAGCTAGTTGGCGAAGTGCTTATCCTATTAGGCTAATCGTTGAAAATGATGTACAAATGGTATAAGGAAGTAGACAAAGGGCGAACAAAGAATCTTTCAGCGAGTCGACGAGTGCCTTTTGCGAATTAAACTGACTGCCGAAAGTCACAGATCAATCAATAAATAAATAAAGTATTCAGTTAAAGGTGAAATGAGGACGTTAGGCGAACCACCGAGTTGTTCGGCGGATTTTATTTATCTCGCCGATAAACTCAATGTGTCTATTTTTAACCCAGTCTTTCAAATTTCACCCTGCAACCCCAAATAATGCAACGTAAGCTTATCTAACTCAATTTGAACGAATAGCCGTAGAAACTTCTATTCCCACCACGTAACAATTCAACTCAAAGCATAGTTAAGTGGGAGTCCCTCAAATCCTGCAGAAAGTACGAAATCATAATCGATATATATGCAATCCCAGTAACTAAGAGACTCAACAGAGATTTTATACTATCAATCATTATGTGAATAAGTACAAATTTTGATAAAATAACTGAGGGGTTTGATTCCCGACCTTTAGTGCCGATTTAGATAGTACAGACGTACTAGGTGACAATGTGATCCAAATCCGAGCACAATCCGACACTTAAAATACTATAAAAGTGCAAGAAATATAACTACTAGAGTGCTAGTGTGAGTTTGTTAAAGGGCAAAAAGTGAAAGAAAGTGAATGAAATGGAACTTTTAAACCTGTGGCTAATGACCGTCCAGCTTCTGCTTATTTGGCGATGTTAGTCGAATTCACCCAATAACTCGGCGAAGGGCCGAATGTCTAATTACCTCAAAAAATATATCAGGATTTTCAGTTCATGTGGGCTGCACATTGGCATTTTTCGTCGAGATCGCCAACTGGGTTGGCGATACGTCGACAAAATTCTTAGTCCGCCGGGTTTTACAGACTCAACCTTTGAGGTGTATTGAGTCATAGAGCGGGAATGATCGGGTGCACCAATCTTGTCGGAGATCCACCAAATGGACCTGTTGCTCGCCACCATACATCTTTTCAAGCACTTTACTTCCTCAATCTGTACAAACAACACACTATTATTTATAAAAGTAAAATCCTACATTTATGACCTTGGGTTGCCTCCCAAGAAACGCCTTATTTAACGTTCTGGCTCAACGTAGGTCCTACCTCACTCTCTGTTATTGGAGTTAAGCCTAGTGTCACTAGGTAACCCCAATATATCGTTTGGATGGAGCTGAGGTATTGCAAACATCAGGAGTGATGTGATGTGCTGGATTGATCTAGAATGAGATCCAATCAATTGATTCAATGCTTCAACATTCTCTTTCATTTCGTCCAACACTCGATCTTAATCGGAGATCTTTTGGAGAATGATTTGAAGTGTGTCCTCAACACGACTTTTCTCATTTTCTCTAGACTTCTTCCGCGCATGAAGAGGTAAGTACCTCCCTTGGCGTTTGCACTGGTTTTCCACCTCAGATATTTTGGTGGTCAAGTCATTTAGTTGAGACACCAGTGCAACTAGTGTGAAGTCACCCTCGACTTCTTCATCTGCTTCAACTGGCTTGCCACCCACTCCTTCTTACATGCTCAGAGGACCTGCATACACAAACAATAAACAAAGAAAAACAAACTATAAGTAAAATTATTAAAAACAACACTGAAAAGAACAAAAACTCTAGAAATCTACATCTTCATGTGACACCACTCCCCGGCAGCGGTGCCATTTTGATGCATATCATGACCAACGATACTAACCTACTGTTCGAGTGTCTACGATCTTCGATAGTGTAGTAACCCAATCAAGGGTTGGGGTCGTGTCCCAAGGGAGTGGTAGTGAAAATAGTAGTTAGGCTAGAATTTTGTTCTAGTGAGCTGTAGTATGAGAAATTATCGAATAAAAACAAAGTAAATTCAAGTGGGTGATACCAAAGTGTCAAATTTCAATGGGGGTTTGTCTCAAGTATAACTAAAGCAACAAAAATAAAGAGAAAATTCAATTATGGGGAGAAGTTCTTGGGGTGTGACCGCAATATATATTGATATAAATTGTTGGGTATATGCTCTCGATAGGAAATTTGCAAGATAATAGTGACTAGGCTAAGCTTTAGATGGAAATAAGTTCCCTTTCGGGCAACCTACCCCGTTTCAAATGGGTTCTTCTCGGACACCCATTTTCCGGAAAAAGGCCAGCCTACGCCTTACCCCACTCACTCTGTCGACCTGAGTGGTAGGATATGGGACTACGGCACATCTTCTAGGGCTGAACCTCATGTCGACCCACTTCTTAGGCCATCAGTCTAGCGGTTTTGGTTTCGCGACCTCTCGCTTGAGCAAGTCGAAAACACATGGGTGGTTGTGTATATGTAACTACAAACCCATTAAATTAAACCACAACCACTAGGTGAAATAACCATTAAAATACATCTAACCTATCAGCAAGCAAAACCTAACAATAATATCAAAACATATTTGCTAAATCACACCCCAAGAATGGGGGATTTAGTCGCACATCAAGAAATAATAAATTATACCTAAAATGATAGAGAAATCAAATGGGTATAAGATATTAAACCTTAATATAAGCAAAGGAAGAAGAATGGACAAGACCCACTTCCAATTTGGGGAAGATGAATTCCTTTTCTCTTCAAGTCTCCCAAAAACCCTCTCCAAACTTGAGAGAAAATAAGAAAGCTAAAGTGAAAATTACAATTATGTTTTTACTCTCCTGTTTCACACAAAACTAGTAAAGAGTTTAGTATTTATAGACTTCAGAAAATAGTGCTGGCGGATTGCTCGGCTAGGTTAGTCACGAGCGCCGAATGACTCGGCGATTCGCCCTTCTTCTAGTTTATCGTCGTTTGTGCTCTTTCCCTTCACTATCTGTGCATTCTAGATCATTGGGTGCTATAGTTCTATTTCGCGGAACTAATTGGCGAAGCGTCGACTGCTTCTTTCATCGCCTTTTTGATCATTTTCCTTCAGGGCTTCGCGTACTGGAACAAAGGGCAGAGTGCATCCCTTCGGCGAATCGCCAAGCATGCTTGGCGATGCTCAGGCTTCAAATTCTTCGTTATTTTCAACCCTTTTGTTCCTTTTTGAGCCAAAGTGTCCATGCTTCCACTAAAACTTCAAATACCAGAAATTAAGTATTTTCATCAGCTATTTAGATAAACTAAGCATTTGAGGACACTATTTCTATTAAAATAAGGTCCTCAATGAGTCCAATTTGTGGACTCATCTGTATCTAGGAAAGCATAAACTCTATGTGGGTCATCAAAGCAACCATTATGTTTATACAGAAGCTTAAAACAGATACACATCTAAACAATATGTCAAGCAACTATCAAACATCAGCCAACTAGAAGGCAAGGTAAATATGGCCAATAATGGGGATTATACAACCCAACACACTAGTCTGCAAACCTCTACGAATATAACACTTGGACTGGACAAGCACTGGCCTACCCTAAATCTTTAAAAACAAAACAAGCAAACCTCTTGGACTCTGGCAACTGTTGGAAGAAAAGTGTAAATTAATATGCTGGATAGGCGAAAGTGATGTGGGCAGGTGTGTCTGTACATTCCTCAAGACCTACATGCATGAATACAGGACCCCCTAGGCAAGGGGCTCTAGTACAAAATTATGTACCGAGCATGCAAGATAAACTGAAACCTAAAACTAAAGTATAAGTACTGAAGGAAAATGGCAGGGCAGAAATAGTAGTACAATACCTTATCTCTTATAAGAAGAAAATATAAACATATGACAAGAAATAGCCTAATATGTCCGCATAAGCTCGACAGGTATAAACAACACTCAATCCCTATAAGTCTTAACAAGCACAAATAGTCGTTAAACACCCACATTAGCCCTCTTACTTGGATCCAATGATAATTTGATTTGTACTATCTCAATGTGCATGTGCCATAAATCAATGTAAATCTAATGCTCTTTTGTATAATACATATATGCTGCCCCATAGGTACAGCCTACCCGGCCCATAGGCACGGTCTACTCGGCACGTAGGCTCAGTTTATCTGGCATGTTGGCTTAGTCTACCCGGCCCATAGGCTTAGTATAAGAATCAATTTGTATGCTCAAGAATCATGTAGTGTTAGTGTCTGTTAAGGCCAAAACAAGCTCTTAGGTGGCATCGAGACGTAAAAACACCACAACAATAACAAGGAATCATAATTAATCAAAATATAATCATAACATGCTTTTCTATGCTACTAAGCAAAGAGAAGTGTGTCGCCGACAGACATTATATCATAAGGTGGTAGCCAACTCAATAGGATAAGGCTACAAGGTAGATAATGATAATACACCGGCAATAACAAGCTAAGGACTTTAAGATCATTCCAAAAGAGAAATAATAATGTTAACATACCTTTCAACCAAATCCCAAAAGGTGTCTCTATGAAGCTTGGACGACTAAAAGTAATGCAATAATACAAGAATCAACTAGGGTACAGAAATGAGCCAGAACCAATCAATAAGGCATTAAGGTCATCATTATGACCAGACCACTTTTAACTCAACAAAAAAAGTAACAATATCAAAATAATCAGTAGTTGCTAACACTAACACAAGTCTATCAACATCTCACGAGAATGACAAGCTCTCGAGGAAATATAACAAGGTGAACGTGATGTTGTTTCATTGATAATCCTCTTAAGGCAACATCTAAAAGTGGCTCACAAATATCCCATCCCTCAATAAATTTAATAGCATCATATTCACTTCTAAACAACTCAAACTAACTCAACAACAATGCCACACAGAGCCACGAAACTTAAACACCCCTCATGTTTTAAAATTGACAAAATGACAAAAATAAAAGTGAAAACACAACTGGGGTGATTTAAGGAAACTTACTTTTTAAAAAAAGATTCCATTTGTCAAGCATAATAGTCTGCCTCAAGGGGCCAATACCATACCAAATTAACAACCTTAAGAAAAAATATCAAATCAAAGCCAAAGGTCGTACGAGTCAATTTCAAACATTCAACAATGATTTCCTAAAAAAAAATAGGTGTAGAACCTTACCTCAAAGTAGCTCAACCATATACATAACTTAAACCCTGGATTAAACACAAAGATCCTTCAACCACATTGAAAAATGATAAGAAATTACACAAAACGAAGCTTGCGACTGGGAAAACATTTCTCCGAACACAAGCCAATGAAGAATCAAGCTAGAATGGGGTGTATTCTTACCTCAAAGGTCTTGGAGGACTCTTCCATGTCTTTTGGACGTTTTTCCTTTAAGAAAATTTGAAGGTTATCCTAATAAGATTCAAAAAGCACTTTTTAATGGTGGCCAAACACGACCTGGATCAGTGACCCAATTTGCCCAGATAATTTGTGGTAAAAAGGTCATAACTCTCTACTCCGATGTTGCATTGACGAACAGTTTTTTTTTTGCGTTAGAAACTAGGCTCATAGACCTTCGATTTGATATGTTGTAATCTTTGTAACTCTTTATGTAATGGGAGATATAGTCCTCTCAAGTCAGTATATATATAAGCTCATATTAAAACTTCCTTATAATAAATCCCTCACATAATTTTTTTTGTTTTTAGGTACCCCTCGGCCTCTTACATCCATATATGAATTCAAGTGACTTAATATAGTTATTTCATAGTATAACCACCTAATTTCCATTATTCTCCTTGTATCTCAATAAGGATTGACTTAAATTATGTTAAATTGGCATGTCAAACATAAACTTTCTATTTCAAATGTTACACACTTAAGAGGAATTACATCCTTCCCCCTTAGGAACATTCATCCTTGAATGACAATAATATACATGGAATCAAATAAAACAACACAAGAACTCGTATAACAGTATGTGACGTACGTCAAACACTCAAATGCAGGTCTATTCTCTATCTATCTTGCAAAACATCTGAAGGAGTTAATAGTTGGGGATATCTAGATTCGATGTCCTTTTCAGCATCCCATATCCTTCTATTCCTCATCATGGATCTGCCACAAAACTTTATTTTATAGAAATTTCACATTCTTTTTTTGGTCTATTATGGCAGTAGGGACTTCTTTATAAGATAGCTTCTATGACATTTGAATATTTCTGACATATGAATATATGTTGTAAGCAATATATATATATTAGATCTCCATACACTTCCGTAACTCAGAACATAATAAACTAGGTGTATTGTCTCTAACTCCGGAGGTAATTCTAGCTCATACGCTACTCGAACTATCCGTCGCTAGATGAGGTAAGACTCAATCTATCTAGGACCCATAGGTGAAACTTTCAGAAATACCCAGTCATCAACCTTTAAATACTAAGTTTCATCTCTTAACACATAAATATGATTTAAGACGTCTCTGCTATGTCAGCAACAAATCTATCTAACTAACTCAACTTGTATTGTGGCCTGCTGCACCAAGTCTTTTCCATACAACCCTAATTCTCAACCACAAACCAAGGGGATCTACATTTCCTCCTATATAAGGCTCATATGGAACCTTACATGTGTTGTATTGATAGGTACTATTATAAGCAAACTTGATAAGTGGAAAATAATCATCCTAATTTCCTTTGAAATCTAGCACACACGCTCATAACATATCCTCAAGTGTATGGATAGTACGCTCAGGTTGGCCATTAGTCTGAGGATAAAAGATGGTATTAAGGTTTACCTACATCCCCAGACCCTTAAGGAAAAAATTTCCACAAATGTGTTCTAAATTATGACCCTTTCTCTAAAATAAATGATATAGGGACACCACACAATTTAACAATCCCTCTAATATATTGCTCTGCATAATCTTCAACTTAAAATGTTCTCCTGACTGGTAAGAAATGGGCTAAGTTTGTCAGCCTATCAATAATTATCCAAATAAAATCAAGCTTCAATCAAGAGCATGGTAAAACCTGTAACAAAGTCCATATTTATTACCTCCTACTTCCACAATAGAATGGGTATCTCTTGAATCAGCCCACTAGGTTTCTAGTGCTCGACCATCCCCTACTCATAGTTGAGGCATTGTGCTACGAACTCAACAATATCTTTCTTTATCCCAGACCACCAATAAATATCTTTAATATCGTGATACATCTTCATAGAACCTGGATGAATATAATATCGAGAATAGTGTGCTTTTACCATAGTCTATTGTCAAAGAACTGCAACATTTGGAACTCACAACCAATGTCGGAATCTATGGATTTTGTCTTTTTCTATATTAAAAGCTAAAGAGTCATATTGATTAGCCTTGCCCTAAAGTTGCTCGAAGATGGGATCCTTATGTTGTTGTGTTGTCACCTCAACAACCAACGATATTATGGTTTGCCCCAAATTGTGACCCCGTCATCAAAATCTAACAACCTCACCGCCCCCCCCCCCCAAGTTAGCTAGTCGATGAAGTTCTTAGGCAATATCTCGTTTCACCACTCCCAACTATGATAAGGTTCATATACATTTCTGACGTAGGAAATCCGCTACTACATTTGCCTTACTTGGACGGTGTAAGATGTTCACGGTCATAATCATTCCGCAACCTGAGCCATCGGTGTTGTCGTAGATTCAATTCTTTTTTATTGAAAATATACTTGAGGCTTTTATGATATTTATATAAATCAACATGCACACCATATAAGTAATGCCTCTAGATCATTAAGGCATGAATAACTATGGCAAACTCTAAATTATGGGTCGGTTAGTTTTTCTCATGCTTCACTAGTTGTCTAGAAGAATGGGCAATTACCTTACAATGTTTCATCACAACATAAACCAACCTGATGCATGAAGCATCATAATACAATACATAGCCCTCTGGATAATCTAGTAAGGTCAAAACTAGGTTTGGAGTCAATATTTCTTTTAGCTCTTGAAAGCTCTAACCAGACATTGTGTTCACTAAAACATAGCTAGTTTCTTAGTTAGCTTAGTGAAAGGTGTTGAAAGTGAAGAGTTTACCTCTACGAACCTCTTATAACATCTTGCTAACCCAAAAGGCAACAAATCCATATTGGGGCTGTGGGTTTAGACTAAGTCTTCACAGCCTCAATCTTCTACATGTTAACCTCTATACCAGCATATCATACAATATGACCCTTAGAAGGTCATAGAATGAAACCATAATTCACACTTCGAGATCTTGGCGTACCATTTTTTACCTCAGAGTACCTGAAGCACCATTCATCATTCGAAGATGGTCTTTATGCTCCGTCTCTAATTTTGAATACCTGAGATTATCATCGATAAACACAATCACGAAAAACTCTAATAATGACATATATATGCTATTCACTTGGTTCATAATAACTGGTTGGGCATTCATCAACCAGAAAGACATCCCAAGAAACTCAAAAAGACCATATCTTGTTGGAAAGTTTTCTTTGGAATATCACTCTCTGGAACCCTCATTGATGGTACCCTGAACATAAATCAATTTTTGAGAGCATCATGCACTTTATAACTAATCAAATAAGTCATCAATTCTTGGTAACATGTATTTTTTCTTTATTGTCATCATATTTAGATGTTGGTAGTCTATACATATGCACAATGAACAATCTTTCTTCCAAACAAACAATACTAGTACACCCCCATTACACTGGACTTGGCTTGGAAAAGCCCTTATCTAACAAGTCTATTAGTTGCTCGTTCAATTTCTTTAATTCAATTGGTTCCATTCTCTTTGAGGGAATTGATATTGGTTAAACATCTGATAATGTACCAACAGAAAAATTAATGTCCTGATGTAGGGGAATGCTAGGCAGATCATCTGGAACGACATCTGGAAATTCACTAACCATAGGAATGACTATAAGATCGATGATACTAGGCCAATATTATGAACCGTAACAATGTGAAAAATATAGCCTTTAACAATCACTTTCCTCTACTCTAATGTTGTATTGACAAACAGTTCTTTTGCGTTGGAAACAAGACTCATAGACCTGTCATTTGATGGCATACTCTTTATAACTCTTTAGGGATTGGTAGATATACTCCTCTCAGTTCAGTACATAAATAAAATCATATCAAAACATCCTTATAATAAATCCCTCACATATTTTTTTTTGTTTTGAGGTGCCCCTCGGCCTCTAACTTCCATCTATTAATTCAAATGGCTTAATATATTTATTTCATAATATAACCATCTAATTTCCATTATTCTCCCTTCGTCTCAATATGAGTTTACGTAAATTATGATAAATTGGCTTTTCAAACATAAACTTGCTATTTCAAATATTACAAACTTAAGGGGTATTACATAAATCTTAAGAATAGCTCCATTAAAATACCATGATTTTATAACATAATAAATGCATACAATACACTTAATAGAAAATATCCTAACCATGATAATATTTTCATAATAAGAATACTTTGATCGGAAGCAACCTAGTTCCATGAAACATGAGATATTTTATTCGAAAGCACCTTACAATCTTAGTACTACAATTTCTCATGCATACATACTTTGAAAGCTTCAATGAATGATCATAAAATATCCATAATACATGGGTTCATGAGCAAATCATTGAAAACATGTAATGTGGATCAAATCATGTATAATAAGATCCAATACGGTGAATTGAATCATAAATAATTGAACCCATGAAAAATCTTGCAGAACAATAGAATTTGGAGTAAGATCATAAAAGAGAATTTGAAGATTTCTTGGGACTCAATGGATGAAAAGGGACCATTAATGAATTTCCCACATACCTTGATTAGACCTAGCATTGGAATTGAAGAAGGAAGATTGATTCCTAAAGAACCCTAACATTCATATTGAATCATTGGATAGAATTTAAAGAGAAAACCTTGAGAGCTTTTGGGGTTTTTGAGTTAATAAGATGGAATGAGGACTTTTGAAGAGTAAAGTTAGTTATAGGACTTAGAAATAGGCTAGAAACGATATAGTTTAGGTGTTAAAAGGATAGGAAAAAACTCAAATAACCCTAAACATAAAACTGTCGGAATGATTCTATAGACCCATGTACGGTCCGTACATCGAGCTATGGGCCATCCCGATCAACCATAGGTCGAGTATTGGAAACCAAATTTTGGGCCAAGAATTACGAGTCACTTCCTATGGTCCATAGACCTTTCTATGGGCCATAGGTCCCAACCGTACAACCCATGGTACCAAAATATTTTACCAAGTCAGGGGCCTCAACTACAGACCACTTCCTATGGAACGTCCTGTTGATCCATGGGAAAATATCCAGAGACCCAACATTTCAAATTTTCCAAGACTGATTCAACGACCACCCTCTTATGGATCATAGGACCTTGTACGACCCGTATGTCGTTTTGTTCAAACTGCACCAGCAAATAATTTATGAAACATTTTCCTTTCCAACTCACTCACTAATTTCCGAGGTGTTACAATTATTAGGTCGATGACATGTATTTTAATTTAAATAGTTGATTAATATATTAATATTTAAATATGTTTTCGGATGAACTAAATAAAGACTATAATGAAAGATAATCAAATTGAATGGAAAATTAGAGTTTCATTGTTTTTTGCTTAAACTAGATCTGAATACATTTAGAGTGTAATCGGTCTCAAGTTTGTAGATAGATTAACATGAAAATGCTTGAGATCTAAGACTTAGTATAATATAGAAAGCTTGAACCATAAGAATATATATAAATTTATTTAATATTGTTTAGAATATCTCCTTTACAAGTGTGTTAAGGTTACAATTTATAGGAAATAAAGGTAAGACATTAACCAATAAAAAAGTTTCACTTAAGCACTAGAGTACTACTCCCTCCGTCGCATATTGGTTGATCATTTTACTAAAAATAGATGTCTAATATTAGTTGTCGAAGTACCTAAATCAAGTAAGCATTAATTAAATTTTATCTATATTACCCTTGATATTAACTTTTTTTTAAAGTGTTCATATTTATTTGAAAATTTTTCAACAAGTTTGTTAAAGGATGAAATAGTAGAATTATCTTCCTATTCATGATATCTTAATATGCGTGTAAAATGAAAAATGATCACCTAATATGGTATGGAGGGTGTATCTAATAGAATTGTGCATGCCATCTATATGGACATAAGATTATGTGTACCATCTATTATTCATCTGTAAATTCCCGATCCTATATGGATATACCTATCTTTTTATTCTACCGTTGGGACACAAGTCCTTTATTAACTTAAGGTCATGAATTCCCACCATTTTTTCATACGATCAATCTGATCCCGATAATGAGTTGAGGTCAAGATAACCGGTTACTCTTCGATACAAGCACTTCATTAATGGAATCGTCATGGATTTCGAGGGGAGTGAGGTTGTCTCATGCAAGAATTGTTGCAAGATACAATCTCACTCCTCTCAAAATCAACTAAGACTCCACTCACGCTATAAAAATGATCATCAAATATCAACCTGTTATTAACAATATAATCTCTGATTGCAGGTACTTGCTAAAGAAGTTGGACCTAGTCACGCACATACATGTATTTAGGGAGGAAAATAGAATGGCGTACATATTAACGAAGGAAGGTGCCAAGGCCCCCACTTTTTACTTACTAGAGCTACTTGAAGAACGTCAAGCATATGTAGGTGTTTTAGAATCTGATGTAAGGGTTAGGTCTTACTACGAAAATATGTATAGACATGACAATTATCAATGGAAAAACTATTGCCATAAACAATGTAATAAAATCTAATCGTAGCCAGCCTCCGGCGCCATTTTAACTGCTTCTATAATAATATTCTAATTATCGGAAAAAAGAAAGAGAGATCAAGAGGGTTTTGCATTTTTAAAATAAAATTAGGAGATAAAGAAGGGGAAAAATTATAACTTACATAAATCTCATAGTGTAAGGAGTAAACTGCATCATATCCCTACTATTTTTCTGATTACAATAGTTCCTTAAAATTTGTACCTTCCGGATACATAAGTCACCATACGGATACATTAATTATGATACAAGAAGTATCAATCTATTACGCTAAAATGGGGAATAAAACTGAAAATCGAATTAAATCTCATGAATTACTCATATGTTTTTTCTTACTTTCAATCATACATAGGCAAATCCTAATAGAAAGAATAAATTCTAAATATTAAATTGCTTCCCTTTGTTCAACCAAGAAACCTTTCACATTTGATTCAAAAACTTTTGTCCAAATTTAAGGTAAGCGAGGTGAGTTATGAAGAATGCAAAAGTAATGAAAATGTTGTTGGACCAAAATTCTTCTCCCACTTCATCGAAGATCCTTTCAATTTTGATTCAAATTTGTTAAAAATTTTGAGATTCAAAATTCTTATCCTATTTCATTGAAGATCCTTTCAGTTTTGATTCAAAATTATCATAAATATTAAGAAAATACATCATGAATATGTTCGCTTGTCTTGTTATTATCATCGTCAGTGGTTTGAAGAACTTCTTGAGCTTCTCTAAGGGCTTTTGGGCTCTCCCTTCGCACCGCCGTCGCTGCCTCTATCGGCATTGACTATATACATGTATACTAAATGTCAAATTTGAAATCTCGATGCTTCTATATAGTAAAAGAAATGGAAAAAGTAGAAGAATACAAAATTGATAGAGCAACTGGATGGATTTACAAGTATCAGCTTTTATGTATTTATCTATCATGACCATAAAATTGTGCATGATACATTACTATTTATAAGTTTAACTTCAGAGTAGAGATGTCTGATAATAAAAGATTTGGAATTACATGTATTGTGTTGTGTAGTTGATTATTTAATTTATGATCTCGAGATTCATATATTACTCATGATACATTACTATTTCTAAAATATTTAGTAGATTTCTAGGTACTGTAATTCTACCTAATACATTAAAGTAGTAAAAATGTCCATAAGGTATTTGGTTTTAGATCGATACATTAATTGACAAACTGTAACATGCTAGCATAATTCAAAATTCACAATTCGTCTTCCTATTCATCCAAAAAAACTCTCAATTTTTGAATCAAACTTGTCGACAAATTGTACTAATACAACATGACCTTATCGATCTTCTCGAGACATTTCAGAATCTAGAAAAGTGAAGTGAGGTATGAACTATATAAAAGTGAAAGAATTGTTGTTGATCAATATATTGGTTTTGTGAATTCAAAATTAGTTATTGTAGCTAAATTAGAGATCGATGAGTTGAAGAAAAATTTATAAATCTGATACATCGTTTTCTTTTGTTGTTACGAAAACGCTGAGAGAAATGTCCTCTCTCTTGTATTTGGGGGATTTGGACGGCCGTTCAGCTATTCGGGACCTTCTTTATTCTTTTTTTCGTTAAAACAAATACAACTGATAAAGACTGCTAGGAGTTTAGACTGACGGCGGGAACCAAACAGAAGTGCAAATCGCACAAGCACAGCTGGGAAATGGACCGCAGTGCAACGACTAGGACTCGTGTTGAAGGAGTTTTGAGCGTGAGCTAACACTCATGCAGTGTAAGGACACGTAACTCTCGAAGGGGCCCCCAACCCCCCAAATGACTGAAGCAAACCATCTTTTTACTCAATGGATAGCACTTATTCTCTTTCAATCAACAAAATAAGAAATGGGGGAGGAATGCAACCTCTCAATTGTCACCGCCTGGCCACTCCTGCTACCACGGTAGCACCTAGTGTGGTCAACACAAACTCCTTAACTTAATACTTGAAGAAGAGAATCTTTCCTCTATTATTAATGAATCCCTTACTCAAACATAAGAAATGAGGCTTATGACTTTCTTGAAGACAAGCTTCAGCCTGTTGGCGATCCACGCCATGCTTTTCAGCGAAATCTTCTTGAGTGGAGTCTTTGCTTTTTTTATTACAGGATTTGGATCAATGGGGTAAAGATTCCAATGTTTACAAATATTTTTTGAATTATTTTCTCAATTCTGATTGATTGCCTTTTTTGTTCCCATGTTTTTTGTTGGTCAACAACCAACAAATTCTATACTTCTTCACTACTCGTACAGGCTTGACAGAGTGAAAGAAATGGATTTCTTATTGAGAGTGATTAGGGAAGAACCTTTTCATAGTGGAGAGCGATAGGCCAGTTTGAAGGGAAATTTTTTTCTTAAGAGCCATTTCTTTTTCTGTCCCCCCGCCCCGGCATAGCGCTTTGCTTCCGTTTCTTCGAAAGAATCAACTTATGTCTCTTTTTTTCATTGATTTGGGGGAAAGGGAACCGTCTACCAGTTGGGAAGCTAGACATCAAGTAAGTGGCTTGATGAGGATAACTCTTTCTGTGAGGCAAAACCTCACCATACTACACTTCGACATAAGAGAAGAGGACAACACGCTTTGTATCTTCGGGGCTCGATGAAATAGAAAGTTTCAGCATGTTGAAAATGGGGTTAAAAGTGAATGGCTCGGATGGAGGAAGAAGTATTTCTAGGGGTCGGCTTTCCTATTCTCCCTTACACAGGGATCTCTCCCAAAGAAAGGAGAAATGCAATACCGGTTGTGATCACACATTGGGCGCAAATCCGAGAATCTTACGCTTTAGAGAAGAAGTTTACTGAACTCTAATAGTTGATAACTAGTATGATTGTATTGTAGTATTAGAAGAGAAGATAGTCGTTGAGGTGTTTACTTACCTAGTAATAGAGTTGCTACGAAGAAATGGGTGCATAGCTCTTTTTACAGGTTAGAAACCTTCTTGCCCCATGAATATTCCAAAAATAGGAGATTATTTCGAATAGAAGAGAGAGCGTAAAGCAATGGTTGGAGTCCAGGCTTCTAGATGTAGATAATTTGTGGGTCTGGAACCAATTTTTTTTCAATTTTGAGAATCAACTAACAAAAAAATCTGTAGCCCAGGTGACTCACATAGTAAATTATTTAGAACTTCAGAAGATGGTCAAGGTAGCTTGCTTCGAAGCCACTGCACTACATGGGATTGTAGTCATAGTAGTCGACCTAGAATGCCTCTTTTTTTTACTAAAATACTATTTCGGATGAATGGGAAATTACATCGCTCTTTGATTTGCAGAATAAGGCTTACGAGCTCTCTCTTTTATGGCAGAGATCTCTGCATACCAAGAAAGTGAATCACAATGGACTAAAGCCCAACCCATGAAATTAAGAAAGAAGAAAAGAACTAAATCCAATGCTATTGATTTACTGCGTTAGGATTTTCGCTCTCCAAGCAAGGATTAAGATCCTCAGTAGAGATCACTAAGGATTTGAACTTAAGCACCCCCTCTTGCTTCAAACCCATTACAACTATAACTATATGTCGGTGTTTTCTTCCGAACACCCCATTTTCCAACATACTATGAACACACGACAGTTCACATTTGATTCCTTATCTTCAGGGGCATGAAATCAAACTCCCTCATTCCACTCATCCAACCCTCTTCACAAACTTCTAAAATTGATGACACAAAGATAGCCAACTCTATTATCAAAGAAATAAGGAAAGGGGCAACAATTTGGCACCAAATATCCGGAGGTGTGGAAAGAGCAGCTGTGAGAAGTGGAAAAACCATCAAAAAAATGATGATAGTTCGTGGAGGTTTCTACAGAAAAACCCCTTGGTTCTGGCAAATGGATCACAATTATAGGTACCTGGGAGCATACCCATTGCTCGATTTTTCTGCATGCTCTGCTCCTAAAATGCAGAGAGACTTGCGAAAGCAAATCCGAGTTGGTTGGTATGGAATGTCATGGGAGAGGTAGGCTAAGTATAATAATATACTGGTGCTATTGATTATAAAATCTTATGAATCAAGCACCGCAAACTTTCAATATCTTCTCCATCTTTGTGGAGAGCATCAAATCAACCTCTTCCATTTACTTTGAGACTGACCCTCTTCAGGCGAAAAGGGGAAGGAACATACTAACACGGGGGGAGCAGTTGGAATCTTGGACAATGGACGAAAGCCTGATCTAGCAATATCGCGTGAGTAAATAAGGGCAATGCTGCTTGTAAAGATGTTTCATCGAGTACGCGATCATGACGGGACTCGAGGAAGAAGCCTCGGCTAACTCTGTGCCAGTAGCCACGGTAACATGGGAGGGAGGCAAGTGTTCTTCGAAATGACTGGGCGTAAAGGGCACATAGGCGGTGAATCGGGTTGAAAGTGAAAAGTGCTAAAAACTAGTAAAATGCTCTTGAAACCAATTCACTTGAGTGAGACTGAGGAGAGCGGAATTTCATGTGTAGGGGTGAAACCCGGAGATCTACGAAAAAACGCCAAAAGCGAAGGCAGCTCTCAGGAACCTACCGACGCTGAGGTGCGAAAGCATGGGGAGTGAATAAGATTAGATACCCTGGTAGTCCATGTCATAAATGATGAGTGTTCGCCCTTGGTCTACACAGATGAGAGGCCTAGCGAACACGTGAAACACTCCGCTTGGGGTCAAAACCTCTGCCTTAAGGAAAAGTGTATAACCCAAGGCTACAAACCAAAAGAGAGAGGCTAGGTCTCAATCAATAGAAACAAAATAAAATAGATCCACTTCATTTATCACAATGAATTATATTTGTTTGATACAATGTTATCAATATAAATATTTAATATTGAAAAAATTGATTTCAAAAGAAATTTTAAAAGAGAAGAAGATGAGGCAAAAAAGGAATCGATAGAGGTGCGTCGAGAAGTTTAATACCTTCTTGATCGAGAAAACGTCCTTGACTGTACTTCTCTTTATTTTTCGAGATTGGGTTGGTGTTCAGTCTACTTCTAAATAAATACTCCTCCTTGTTCTCTTTTTTCATGCAAGTTTACTAGTTGATCGAGAAAGCCCCATAAAATTCGTCTTTGTTGTGTTATTGTCATAAAGTTCTTATCTTCTTTCCTCTCTTCTTGATCGAGATACTTCGTTCCTATTTCTTCTCCCATCATTTTCATCGGCCAACAACCAACAAAATATATACTTCTTCACTACTCGTCCAGGCTTGATGGAGTGAAGTTGTATTGAGGGAATCATTTTGTCTCAATCAATCAAGAATGCCTAACCCTATATATTTTACATTAATATTTAAGAAAAGTGACCAATTACTTCGGAAGTCAAACATTGTTACATTACCTTCCCTCGTAGATGTGGCGGTTTTGCACTAGAGGTCTTACATCTCCCTTCCAATTAGACACCAGGTGCTTTAGCAAGAAATCCCATACAATTTGCCAAAGTTATGGAAGTAAATGTAACACCTCGGAAACTAGTAGGCTAAACTAGTGCTTAACATGAGGGTTAGAGTTGTAAACGTAGCTCCCCGTACTTAAAATTAGAGTGTTTCGTGTTAGAACGTCAAGGTATAACCCCTAAGTACCAACCATGAGTCCTTGAGAAAGACGCTAGAAAACTGTCTGGGCAGTGGACCACGAAGGGGACCCACGCGTCATGGGTCAACCCATGCCTCATGGGCGAGGAGCCGTAGGTGAGTTCCCTGAAAATCAAGTCTCTAAACCCCGACCCACGCTTCACCAGCACGGGCCGTGGGTCAAACCATGGTCCGTCAGTGATGGTCTCATGGGTGAGGGCTAAATTCTCTGCACATGAACAACCCCCAACCTGGACGGACCGTGGTTACATACACGGTCCGTAGGTCAGGGGTCCGTGGTTCAGGCCTGGAACTGCTTTTTGGTAGTTAAGTTAGAGAAACTTTGGAGTTTTTTGGTTTTAATTAATAACTAAGTGAGGTCATTTTAGGCTAAAATAGATCACCTATATAAGGATTATAATTAACTCAATTAAGTCAAATACCTCATTATTTCTAAATGCCAAAACTTCATCCTCTCTAAAGAAAATTCTCTCTCTAGAACTTCAAGAAAGAAGAAGAACAACAACAAAGTTGGAGCTAGGGTTCAAGGAGAAAGGTTTTCTGCTCAACTTCGTTGGATTTCATTGCTAAGGTATGGTAGCTCTTCATCCATGGATAGAATTCATCCATGGAGTCCCTTCAAAACCCCAATTTCAAAGATAGAAATCCCCAAAAGTTAGTGTTCAATTCTAAAGTCATAGGTTCCTTTCAAAAACAATTTTAATGCTTGAATTACTTTATGTTATGATTGAATTAATGATTTATTATGGTTTTTATGTTGAAATCCCCTAAAACCCATAGAATTCCTATATTTCCCAATTATGATCTTGGGATGTGGGTTTGTGGATGAAAGAATGATATTATGAGATTATGCTTGTAGTAATTGAACTACTCAAATTATGTTAATATCCACGTCTATTGTAGTGAATTCTAAATGTGTTGATTCAATATGAGCTTTGACCCTTGAAAGGGCAAATTATGATATTATGCATGAATTATGAAGTTTAGTATATGTTTTAAGAACACTTTGAGATTAAAGTGAATATGATCATGATCTAGTTGTTGTGTTGTTGAATGGTTATTCTCATATACACACTTATGCATGAATATGATAAGATGTAAAAGGTTTTCTCACAATATAGTGATTCTAAGGTTGAAAGGTTCTCTCACCTATTGAATCTATATGTAGACATGGGCGGTGAAAGTTTATTCTCACGCATGAACTAATGAGACATCTTATGAATTATGTTGGATTGAGTGTCAAGATATTCTTCCATGAGTATGAACTTAAGTCAAGACTTAATATGAACTCAATGGGAATTAATGCTTAGCACCGAGTGGATATTGAATATTAGAGGGAAGCTTTTACGCTAGTTGAGTTCGGCTTCCCAATTAAATATTTTCCACTAGTTGAGTCCGGCTTTCCAAATGGGTTCCTTCTACGCTAGTTGAGTCTGGGTTCCCAAAGTATGTCTCATGAGATGGAAACTTTCTACCTTAGTTGAGCTGGGTTTTTAGTAGCAATCTCCTTATCCCATAAACTATGTGCCCTCATAGGTATTTAGCTAGCAGATCCACCTAAGCTAAGAATATGGTTCTACCTTAGGCAAGTAGGACAACCCCTTTTCGGTGTGGGGTAGACACCAGATTCCATGTTAAGCTCACCTGGTCTATGTTGATTAAGGCTATTTCCCATTGTGACAACAATATGAACAAGAGTATGAATTATGAACTATGGTTGCTTAAGAAGCTTTACTTAGCATGGGTGAGATTTATAGGGTCTTATTCATGCATTGTAGAAGTATGCTTTGAAGGTACTTATGATATGTTCCTCTTATGTTATGATGCTCTGTGTAATGAATATGCTTATGACTCATGCTTTTCCACTATCTTCAAAATGACATTTTAACTTAGTAAATTGCATGCATTCTAATAAAATGTCCCTTTTAGCATGTTTTCGATATCTTTATGCATGGCTATCATACTTAGTAAATTTTTGTACTAACGCTTACTTTTCCTTCATTTTTCGCAAGTGTAGGGTTCGGTTCTCAAGAGGCTAATCTATTACGACCCAAGGGCACCCCGTAGACGTAACAAGGGACATAATACCCTGAAGTGCACCATGTAAGCCACTTAGCATATCATAACATAAAGCATTAGAACAATAAGAGTAAAACACATTTCAAGTCTTAAAAGTTTCATAAAGACAAAGCGGAAGTCTAGACTTGTCCCAATATACCCATCTATAACAATAGTTCAAATAAAAAAAGGACATAGCCCATAGAACATAGTCTGAAAGGAAAAGCTAGAAATAAAACTCAAAATGAAACATCTGTCCTCAACTCATGAGGACTCACCACAAGCTAGGAGAATAGTCGAATCCATGCTTGAACTAAAAGAAGACTGCCTTAAGAATTGGACCCTACACTTGGGAAAAATGTAGGAAAATATGGGTTAGTACAAAAATTCACCAAGAATAATAGTAAGGCATAAAATTATGAAAAAATGCTAAAAAGGTACATTTTAGTTTAATGCATGCAATTTACTAAGTTAAAGCATCATTTCAAAGATAATGGAAAAGCATAAGTCATATGCATGTTCAATACGAAAATCATCATGTCATAGAAGAACCATACCATAACTACCCTCAAAGTCTACTTGTGCAACGCATGAATAAGATCACATAATCCCATCCATGCTAACTAAATCTTACTGAGTACCCATAATTCATAATTCATGTTCTTGTTCATATTCTTGTCATAGTGGGAATAAGCCTTAACTGACATAGACCATGTGAGCTTAACATGGAATCCGGTGTTTCCCACATTGAAAATGGTTTTCCCACTTGCCTAAGGTAAGACCATGGTTTGTTAGCTTTAGGTGGATCCACTAACTAAATTCCCTATAGGGGCACGTAGTTATGGGATAAGAAGATTGTTACTAGAGACCCGAACTCAACTTTGGTAAAAGGTCTCCATCTCATGAGATACATACTTTGGGAACCCGGACTCAACTTGTGTAGAAGGAACCCATTTGGAAATCCAGACTCAACTTGTGTAAAATATTTCATTGGGAAGCCGTACTCAACTTAGGTAAAAGCTTCCATCTCATATTCTTATCCACTCAGTGCTAAGCACAATTCCCATTGAGTTCATATTAAGTTTTGATTTAAGTTAATGGTTATGTAAGAATGCCTTGACACCCAATCAAACATAGCTCATAGATTCAATAGGTGAGAATAGCCTTTCAACCTTAGAATCATCATATTGTGAAAAAACCTTTCAACAACACAACAATTAGATCATAATCATGTTCACCTTACTCTCGAAGTGTTCATACAGCATATACATAAATCTCATTATCATGCATAACATCATAATTTACCCTTCAAGGATCAAGGATCACATTCAATCAACACATATAGAATTACTACATTAGACATTTATAATAACATGATTCAAATAACTCAAGTACTACAAGCATAATCTAATAATATCCTTCTTTCATCAATTCACCCACATTCACAAGTTCATAATTGGGAATTAGGGGATGTCATGGATTCTTGGGAGATTTCAACATAAAAACCATAATAATCAGAAATTCAATCATAATATATGGTAATTAAATCAATAAAATCATCTTTTGAAAGGAATCCATGACTTGAAGTAAAACCCTAGCTTTTGGGGAATTTCTATCTTTGAAATTGGGGTTTTGAAAGGACTTCATGGATGAAAACTATCCATGGATGAAGGACTACCATACCTTAGCTTTGAATTCCAATGAAATTGAGTAGAAAAGCTTGCTCTTTCAAACCCTAGCTTCACCTTCCTTCTTCTACTTCCTTGGAGTTCTAGAAAGAGAATTTTTGGGAAAAATTTATTTTGATTTGATATATTGGAATTATGAGGAAGATGAATCAATTTGAGGGTCATAAAACTATATATAGTGAGTCTAAATTATTACAAAAAGTCGCTTAATATTAATGAAAACCGGAAAACCCCATAATGCCCCTAAGTGTTACTGCCATAAGGCAGTTACAGGCCTAACCCACAAGACCACGTCGACAGACCATGGATGGACCTTCGGTCCGTCCTAGTCATCTATTGTCTAGACAGACTTTTGTCGATCTACTCCCTATTGACCTACGGACCGTGGACCCTCCCACGGGGAGTGGGTCCTGGTCTCGTGGGTCACCGTCTCAAGTGGCCTCATAGTGCCCACCTACGCAACCAACCCACGTGGCGTGGAAGGACCTACAGAGCATAGGTCCCTTCGTGAAACATCAAAATAATGCACAATTTAAAGGAGGAAACTTCAACTCCATCTAAGACATACTCAATGCAACACAAGAAAGTAGGAACTACATCTAACAACCCATTTTGCATGAAACCCAACATTTCTCATATTCATAAGAGGAAATACCTTATGATGGATCCAATATGCAATTACTTTCAAAAGCATATTAAAGCATGTTCATCAACTCATCTCATGAAGTCAAATAGGCAACTCATACTAAATGCAGAACAACATGAAGAACATAAATCATGAAAACTCATTTTCTTACTAAACATGAATTTCTCAAGAACATGCATAACATAAGGAAATAATGGAAACACATAAATCACACATGACCTCCAAAACACTAAAACTCAAGAGGACTACTTACCTCAAGATTGAATAGGAGTAGAAGGAAAGAGATGAGGATATCGGGACTTCATATCATCTTCGGCCTCCCAAGTAGCACCTTCAACTAGATGATTCCTCCATAAAACCATAACGGAAGCGATTTCCTTGTTTCTCAATCTCTTGACTTGCCTCTCTAGGATTTCTATCGGAACCTCTTCATATAAAAGGCTTTCATGAACTCCCAACCCTTTTAGGGGAATAATGGACACCGGATCTTCAACACACTTCTTAAGCATATAAATATGAAATATCGGGTGAACCGAGGCCAACTCATTTGGCAAATCCAACTCATAGGAAACTTTCCCAATACGCTTCAAAATTTGATATGGGCCTACATACCGAGGACTAAGTTTCCCTTTCTTGCCAAACCTCATCACAACCTTCATGGATAAGTTTTTCAAATAGACCTAATCATTAACTTCAAATTCTAGGTCCCTTTTTCTCACATCGGCATAAGACTTTTGCCGGCTTTGGGCCATTCTCAACCTTTCTCTAATGAGCCGAACCTTCTCAATAGCTTCATAAACTGATTCAGGACCAATAAGAGCAATTTCACCTATCTCAAACCAACCAATCAGAGACCTACATCTCCTACCATACAAACCTTCAAAGGGAGCCATACTGATGCTTGTGTGATAACTATTATGTAGGCAAACTCTATTAGTGGCAGGTGGTCATCCCAATTACCCTTGAAATCTATGACACATGCCCTTAACATGTCTTCTAATTGTTGAATGGTACGCTCCGCTTGCCCATCGGTTTGGGGATGAAAAGCCATGCTAAGCTTAACCTTAGTACCAAGCCCTTTTGGAATGACTTCCAAAAGTGTGAAGTAAATTGGGTACCCCGATACAAAATAATAGATAAAGGGGCCCCATGCAAATTCACTACCTCACTTATATACAACTTGGCATAGTCTTCCGCCAAATAAGAGGCCTTGGCGGGAATGAAGTGGGTTAATTTTTACATACGATCTATAATGACCCAAATAGAATCATGTTGCCTTCGGGTGCGAGGCAAACCCACAGTAAAGTCCATGTTCACATCTTCCCACTTCCAAGTAGGAATAGGAATAAATAAGCCTCCCAGCCTTTGATGCTCAACCTTAACTTGTTGACAATTAGGACAATTGGTTACAAATCCCGCAATATCTCTCTTCATACCATTTCACCAATAGACTTCCCGTAGATGATGGTACATCTTGGTGGCTCCCAGATGAATAGAATATAGAGAACTATGGGCATCTTCTAGAATTTGGTCCCTCAAACATCAACATCCGGAACACATAACCGACATTCGTACCTAAGCACCCCATCTCCTCCTTGGGAGAAAGCCTCAACAGACTTCTTGAGTATCGACTCTTTCAACTCAACTAATATAGGATCAAGGTCTTGTTTAGACTTCACATCACAAAGGACGATTCTGAACCATTATGGACCATGACCCCACCTTTGGTGGAATCCATTAGTTGGACACCTAGTCGGGAAAATCTATGCACCTCACGTACCAATTCTTTCTTGTCATCCTCTACATGAGCCACACTACCCATGGACATTCTACTAAGTGCATCCGCTACAACGTTAGCTTTGTCTAGGTGATAAAGGACACTCAAGTCATAATCCTTCAAAATCTCTAACCACCTTCTTTGTCGGAGATTCAAGTCTTTTTTACTAAACACATATTGAAGACTCTTGTGATCGGTGAAAACATCCACATGGACCCGATATAAGTAATGTTTCTATATTTTCAAGGGAAATACAACCGCAGCTAATTCAAGATCATGGGTCGAATAATTCTTCTCATGGACCTTAAGTTGCCTTGAAGCATAGGTAATCACCTTACCATTTTGCATAAACACACATTCCAACCCCACTCTAGAGGCATCACATTAAACCACAAATCCATCTATACCCTCCGGTAAGGTCAACACCGGAACGGATTTATGTCTATCAATCAACTCTTGGAAACTTTTCTCAAAGCCTCTGACCACACAAACCTAGCTTTCTTTTGAGTCAAAGCCGTCAAAGGAGAAGCAATGGAGGAAAACACCTCAACAAACCTTCTATAGTCTTAGGCCAACCCCAAAAACCTTCTAATGTCGACAGGAGTTAGAGGTCTAGGCCAACTCATGACCGCGTCCATCTTCTTAGGATCTACCTCAATACCCTTGCTTAACACAATATGACCAAGGAAAGCTACGGATACTAGCCAAAATTCACACTTGCTAAACTTTGCATAGAGTTGTTGGTCTTTAAGAACTTGCAACACAATTCTCAAATGGTCCACATTTTCATTCCCACTCCTCGAATATATCAAAATATCATCAATAAACACGATCACAAACATGTCTAGGTATTCCCTAAACACTCTATTCATTAAGTTTATAAATGTCGTTAGGGCATTAGTTAGGCCAAATGACATCACAAGGAATTCATAATGCCCATACCTAGTTCGAAAAGCCGTCTTGGGTACATCATCACCTCTCACCCTCAATTGGTGATACCCCGAACAAAGGTCAATTTTTGAGAAGTAGCTAGCCCCTTGAAGTTGGTCAAATAAATCATCAATTCTCTGAAGGGGATATCTATTCTTAATGGTCAGTTTGTTCAATTGACGATAGTCAATGCACATTCTAAGAGACCCATCCTTTTTTCTAACAAACAACATCAGAGCACCCCATGGAGAGATACTCGGTCACATGAAGCCCTTATCTAATAAATCCCATAATTGCTCTTTCAACTCGGCAGAAGCCATTCTATAAGGAGGAATGGAGATAGGTTGCTTATCTGGTAAAAGATCAATACCAAAATCTATTTCTCGCTCGGGAGGAATACCAAGCAAATCCTCGTGAAAAACTTCTGGGAACTCATTCACTACAGGAATCGACTCTAAAGAAAGGGTTTCAGATTCAATATCCCTCACCCTAACAAGATGGTAAATACACCCTTTGGAGATCATTTTGCTAGCTATAAGAAAAGAGATAAATTGACCCTAGGAATTGAATTTCCCCCCTTCCAATCTAGGATAGGTTCATTTGAAAATTGGAACTTAACAACCCGAGTCGTATAATTGATAGAGGCATAACATGCATACAACCAATCCATACCCAAAATCACATCAAAATCTAACATGTCTAATTCTACCAAATCCACCAAAGTAACCTTATGGGGCTAGGAAATAGGATAACTTCTATATACCCTATTAGCCATCACCGAATCACCAACCGGGGTAGAAACTGAAAAAGGGCCTAATAACACTTCGGGGAGTATATCAAACTTCATAGCCACAGAAGGTGTCACAAAGGACAAAGTAGCACCGGGATCTAATAAGGCATAAACATCAATATGAAATACTTTTAACATACCAGTCACAACATCCGGGGAGCTCTCTTGGTCACCTCGGGATTGAAGAGCATAAAAGCAGTTTTGCTTTTGGGCATTGGAGTTTGAACCGCTTGGAGGAGTTTTCTTATCTTCTCTCCCCTTAACCTTGAGCATTGGACAATCTCTAATCTTGTGGTCGACCTTTTCACAACCATAACACCCATCGGTGCCAACTAGGCACTTACCATCATGTCTCTTCCCACATTTGGCATAAGTAGGCCTTGCCATAGTACATCCCTTACCATTACCCCCTTGAGGTTTAGGGTTAGACACCCTATCATTGTTGACCCTTGGGGAAGCATTTGAGGAACCTTGGTTGGAGAACCTTTGTTTGAACCTTGGTCAACCTTGTCCATCGAACTTAGCATTGGAGGAGTTCCCATCACTGGTTCTAGCTATTTTCACCTCTCTATTCTTTTCCTTGAGTTTGGACTCCTAAATTTGTTGCGCATACACCAAAAGCCTTGAGATATCCATGTCATGGAGGAGCATTTCTGTACAACACTCTTTTTCAACCAAGTCGGACACACCGTACATAAACCTACTCATCTTAGCCCTTGACTCTGCCACCATGCTTGGAGCATATTTGGAGAGTTGGGTGAACTTTAAAGCATACTTCTTAACACTCATACTCCCTTGACGAAGGTTGATGAACTCTTGTACCTTAGCCTCCCTCAACTCTAGGGGGAAGAACCTATCAAGAAATGCCTTTTTAAATGATTCCCATTCTACCAGGCCCGCTCCTACGGGTCTCTCACCCTTCCATTGATCATACCAAACTTGAGCCACATCTTTTAGTTGGTAGGCGGCTAACTTCAACTTCTTTTCCGAAGACACCCCCATAATATCAAGAACTTTGTAAACCTCATCGATAAACCTTTGGAAATCATTTTCAAATTTAGAACCATAAAATTTGAGAGGGTTCATTCGAGCAAAATCCCTAACCCTTGAAGTAGCGAAAATCACATTAGGATTCACATGAGTCCCAACTTCTCTATTGGCTTGAGCCGTCACGGCTTGAGCCAACATTTAGATAGTAAACCTAAATTCCGCATGGGTTACATTCTCTTCCACCCTTCTAGCGTTAGCCCTTCGTGTGTTCATATCTTGAAGACACAAGAGAAGGATTAGAAGAGGGACTTTATAGAGTAAAACTCTAAGGCACGACTCAAGAGTAATGAAAAAAGTAAGATTTCCTAAACATTTTATAGTCTCTCACTCATAAATGTAGCACACTTCTCACGAATGAACAAGACTCTACTAGACGTATCATGGCTTATGAGACATCATCCTAGAATCATTTTGAACCTTGTGCTCTGATACCAAGTTTGTCACGACCCAAGGGTACCCCTTAGATGTAATAAGGCACATAATACCTCAAAGGGCACCATCTATGCCACTTACCATATCATAACATAAAGAATTAGACCAATAAGAGTAAAACACATTTCAAGTTTTAAAAGTTTCATAAAGGCAAAGCGGAAGTCTAGACATCTCTCAATACAGCCATCTATTACAATAGTTCAAATGAAAAGGGACATAGCCCATACAACATAGTCTGAAAGAAAAAGCTAGAAATGAAAATCAAAATGAAACATCCATCCTCAACTCATGAGGAATCACCACAAGCAAGGAGAATAGTTGAATCCAAGCTTGAACCAAAAGAAGACCGCCTTAAGAACCGGACCCTACACTTGGGAAAAATGTAGAAAAATATGGGTTAGTACAAAAATGCACGAAGTATGATAGTCATGCATAAAATCATGAAATCATGCGAAAAAGGGACATTTTAGTTGAATGCATCTAATTTACTAAGTTAAAGCATCATTTCAAAGATAATGGAAAAGCATAAATCATAAGCATGTTCAATACAAAAATTATCATGTCATAGAAGAACCATACCATAAGTACCCTCAAAGTCTACTTGTGCAATGCATGAAGATGATCACATAATCCCATCCATGCTAAGTAAAGCTTATTGAGTTCCCATAATTCATAATTCATATTCTTGTCATAGTGGGAATAAGTCTTAACCGACATAGACCATGTGAGCTTAACATGGAATCTGATGTTGCCCACACCGAAAAGGGTTGTCCTACTTTCCTAAGGTAAGACCATTGTTTGTTAGCTTTAGGTGGATCCACTAGCTAAAGATCCTATGGTAGCACGTAATTAGAGGATAAGAAGATTGTTACTAGAGACCCAACTTGTGTTGAAGGAACCCATTAGGAAAGCCGGAGTTAACTTGTGTAAAAGCTTTCACTAGAAAGATGGACTCAACTTAGGTAAAAGTTATCATATCATATTCATATTCACTCAGTGCTAAGCATAATTCCCATTGAGTTCATATTAAGTCTTGATTTAAGTTCATGGTTATGGAAGAATGCCTTGACACTCAATCCAACATAGTTCATAAGATAGCTCATAGATTCAATAGGTGAGAATAGCCTTCAACCTTAGAATCATCATATAGTGAAAAAACCTTTCAACAACACAACAATTAGATCATAATCATGTTCACCTTACTCTCAAAGTGTTCATAAAGCATATACATAAATCTCATTATCATGCATAAAATCATAATTTACCCTTTAAGGATCACATTCAATCAACACATCTAGAATTACTACATTAGACATGGTTAATAACATGATTCAAATAACTCAAGCACTACAAGCATAATCTCATAATATCCTTCTTTCATCAATTCACCCACATTCACAAGATCATAATTGGGAATTTAGGGGATGTCATGGATTCTTCGGAGATTTCATCATAAAACTATAATAATCATAAATTCAATCATAATATAAGGTAATTATGTAACGACATAGAAAATGGTAGGATGAACTAGAGCCTAATCCTCAAGGTCAACGTCAAGGTACGTGTTAGACTCCGTAGTTGAAGGACCCTTTTTAGGTTTGGTATCGGGTTGCAAGGGCATGTGCCAAGGCAAGGGGGAAAAATCCTAGCCAAAAGCCAAGGCAGCCCAACACTTGACCAAGCACTATCAGGGTTCACGACCACCTTCATGACCAGTGGTCTTGACCACTGTCCGTGAAGACCCCTTTGGCCTTGTGGGAGTTGTGCAAAGTTGAGGGAGCTACTGCCTGAAAGACCACGGGCACCACCACGAGCCGTGGTACCCTTGACAGTCTGTATAGGTGGTCGTGAAAACCACTTGGCCTCATGGGAGGCAAGGCTTCAAAGCCAAGCCACTGCCTCAAGGCCACGACCATCACCACGACTCATAGTCTTGACCACGGATCGTGGGATGTCTCGTGGACTCACCTTAGGCCCTTAAAGGCTTGGAATGGTAGAGGGGCACACTGTTCAAGGGACCACGGGCACCACCACTATCTGTGGTCCCCTAGACTGTCCATCCAAGTGGGCGTGGTTCCTGACGGGGCTGCCTTAGTTAAGGAGTTTTAGGTAATTTCATTTTAAGTAATTAATGTGTGGGATCGATTTGAATTGTTTTATATCACTAGTATATATAGTTTTAAGTCTTAAAACAATTCATTTACTCCTTATTTCTCCAAAACGCAAATCAAATCAAAAGAGTTCCTCCTTTCAAAAATTCTCTCTCTAGAAGTTCCCAAAGAAGAAGAAGAAGAAGTGGGAGCTAGAGTTTGTGGATTCAAGGTGTTCTTCCTAAAATTTCTTGGGGATTCACAAGAAAGGTATGGTGATCCTTTATCTAGGGGTAGCTTTCACCCCTAGAGTCCATTCAAAGTTAGATTTTTAAGTTATCAAGTTTCTCAAAACCTAGGGTTTTACTCTAACTCCTGGGTTCCTTCTTCAAACGTTTTCAAGTAGTTATTAATGACAAATTATGATTGAATTACTATTTGATTGATTATTTATGATGAAAATACTCTAAGAACCCATGAAATTCCTCAATTCCGAAATTGTGTCTTTATGAAGTGGGTTTGTTGATTATGAAAGCATGTGAATGGGATTTGTGTAAATTTCTTTAGTATATTGAATTGTATCACTGTCCATGCCTTAATTGTAGTAAATTATTTGTGTGTTGGTGATTTGAGATTCATGGCCTTGAAGGGCATTGTATGAGGAATTGAGTATTATCATGATGTCTTGTATATGAATGTGAATATAATGAAGGTAATATGATCATTTCTTGAATGTAATTGTGTTCTTATTGAAAGACTATTTCTCAATTTGACACTTATGAATGTTGACGATAGAATGTGAAGGGTTTCTATAATGTGAAGTTATATCTTGAATTGGTAGGCTTAGGCATCCTTTTCTTGTATAAATGAAAGTAATGTGGATTGATGTATCTTGAATTGGTAGGCTTAAGGCATCCTCTTCTTATATAATGAATGTGTCTTGACTTGATGAATATGAATCGATTGGCCAATGGCATTCCTTTCATAAATGAATGATGAAGTATTCTAGGCTATGTCTTGAACTGGTAGACCTAGTGTTGGTGGCCCTTAACGATGAGTCTAGAAACTAATGTGATGATAAACCTTGAATCGGTAAACCTAGTGTTGGTAGCCCTTTCATTTGTGAAATGATGAACCTTGTATCGGTAGACCCAATGTTGATGGCACCCTTCTTGGAAAGTCAATAAGCTATCCTTAATGTACCTTGAATCGGTAGACCTAATGGTGGTGGCCCTTTCTTGTGTAATGTACTTAGGGTCGGTAGGCCTAATGATGGTGGCCATCTCAAGCACAATAATGTTAATGAAAATGAAATATTGTATGGGAATGGAGGCTAAGCACCGAGTGGATATGGTAAGATGAAAACTCTCCCAATGTTAGGTTAGGGCTCCAATGAACATCTTCATATCCCATAACTATGTGCCCACATAGAATATTAGGTAGTGGCTTCTACCTACGCTAAAATGTTACCGAACCTACCTTAGACAAGTAAACCACCTCTTTACGGTGTGGGGCCATATGACACCGGATTTCATGGTTTGCCCTCATGGTCTATGTCGGTTAATGCATATTCCCATCATGTGAAATGTCCACTTCGGTTTCTTGAGAAGTTCTATGAAGTGTGGGTGGTAGTATGGGATGCTATCCATGCATTGCACGAGTAGGCTTTGATAGGGCTATAGTGAGTTCTCTAATGTCTTAATTACTAATGAATGAAAGTGCTCTTAATGAAGCTAATGAAGAATGTTGACTTGAATGTCTAATGTAATGATGCATGTTATACTTTGGTTGTATTATGAGTTACTTTCCCTTGTCATGACTTATGAAATGTTTATGTCTCTTATGTATGAGTATTGTGTAAAGGTGAGAAGGATGAATGGTAAGTTCACTTTTGGTGGCCTTGATGTGGTACTTAGTGTGGATGGTGGTATGGGATGATATTCATACATTGCACATAGTATAGCCTGGGGTTGCTTGAGGTGAAAGCTTAATGTAATGAAATGTCTTATCTGGTTGATTATGTTCTAATGTGAAGAAATGACTTGTATGTTGGTTATGTTTTTATATTATGCCTCTTATACTTATGTTCATGAAGTTTTCTCAAATTGGCATAAAAGCATGACTTTCAAATAAAATGTCCATTTTAAGCATATTTTTGCATGGTCATCATACTTATTACATTTTTGTGTGCTAACCCATATTTCTTTTATTTTACTGCAAGTGTACGTTCCGGCAAGTGAGTTGCTTTCTCTCTTGTTCAAGGGCTTTGATTGAGATTCCTCCAAGGCTAAGTCGTATGTCCTCATAGATCGAGGACAAGTGTTTAGATGTTTCTTTTCTTTCATGTAATAGACATATGTTAGATTTTCTATTGTAAAGGGTCGTGACCCTACTTTTGTTTAAAGCTATTGTTTTAGATGGCCATGTGAGACAATAGACTTCTGTTGTTTCAAATGTTTTAAATTAGTATTTTTAGATTGTATGGATTTAAATAAGTTTTAATTTTATACCATTTTCCTTATATCGAATGTTATGAATGCTATGAGGCTTGTTACATCTAGGGGATACCCCTGGGTCGTGACAAACTTGGTAATTAGAGCACAAGGTTTAGAATGATTCTAGGATGATATCTCATAAGCCATATCTAGTATAGTCTTGTTCATAAGTGGGAAGCGCGCCACACTTATGAGTGAGAGGATATAAGATGTTTAGGAAATCTCACTTCTTCATTACTCTTAAGTCGTGCCTTGGAGTTTAACTCTAAAAGATTTCTCTTTCTAATCCTTCTCTCGTGTCTTCAGGATATCAATACACGAAGGGGTAACGCTAGAATGATGGAAGATGAGAAAGTGAATCAAGGAGTTTTTCCTCAAGCTCCGATAAATCCTTGGTTGAGAATGTGACCCATGCGGAATTTAGGTCTACTATCCAAATGTTGGCTCAAGTAGTGATGGCTCAAGACAATAGAGAAGTTGTAGCTCCGGTGAATCCTAATGTGAATTTGTCTGCTTCAAGGGTTAGGGATTTTGCTCGAATGAACCCTCCCAAATTTTATGGCTCCAAAGTGGAAGAAGATCCTTAAAGGTTCATTGACGAGGTTTATAAATTTCTTGCTATTATGGGGTTATCTTTGGAAGAGAAGGAGGAGTTAGCCGCCTACCAACTAAAGGATGTTGCTCAAGTATGGTATGATCAGTGGAAGAGTGGAAGACCCGTAGGAGCAGGGCCAGTTAAATGGGAATTGTTCAAATCGGCATTTATTCATAGATTCTTTCCCCGAGAGTTGAGGAAGCTAAGGTGGAAGAGTTCATTAACCTTCGTCAAGGAAGTATGAGCGTGAAATAGTATGCCCTAAAGTTCATTCAATTGTCTAAGTATGCTCCAACTATGGTGGTGGATTCAAGGGATAAAATGTGTAGGTTTTTGACGGGCTTGTCTGACTTGGTTAAAAGAGAATGTCATCTATCAATGCTCCATCATGACATGGATATCTCAAGGCTTATGGTATACGCTCAATAAATTGAGGAGTAAAAATCCAAGGAAAAGAATAAAGAGGTGAAAAGAGCTAGAACCGGTGATGGGAACTTCTCCAATGCTAGGTCCGATGGACAAGGTCGGCCAAGGTTTAGACAAAGCCTTTCCAACCAAAGTTTCTCTAGTGCTCCAAGGGTCAACAAGGATAGGGTTTCCAACCCTAAACCTCAAGGGGGTAATAGTAGTTGTTCTTATGTGGCTAGGCCTAATTATGCAAAATGTGGAAGAAACCATGATGGTAGGTGCCTAGTTGGCACCGATGGGTGTTTTAGTTATGGGAAGATTGTCCACAAGATGAGAGATTGTCTGATGCTCAAGGTTAAGGGAAGAGAAGATAATCAATCTCCTCCAAGAGGTTCAAACTCCAATGCCCCAAAGCAAAACCGCTTTTATGCTCTTCAATCCCGAGGTGACCAAGAGAGCTCCCTGGATGTGGTGACCGGTATGTTAAAAGTCTTTCTTATTAATGTGTATGCCTTGTTAGATCCCAGTGATACTTTGTCCTTTGTGACACCTTATGGGGCCATGAAGTTTGATATACTCCCCAAAGTGTTAGTAGAACCTTTTTCAGTCTCTGTCGTGGTTGGTGATTCGATGGTGGCTAACAGATTCTATAGGGGATGTCCCGTTTCCTTATCACATAGAGTTACTTTTGTGGATTTGGTAGAGTTACACATGTTAGACTTTGATGTGATTTTGGGTATTAATTGGTTGCATGCATGTTATGCATGTATCGATTGTAGGACTCGGGTGGTTAGATTCCAATTTCCAAATGAGCCTATCTTAGAGTGGAAGGAGGAAATTCTATGCCTAGAGGTCAATTTGTCTTTTGTCTTTAAGCTAGGAAGATGATCTTCAAAGGGTGTATTTACCATCTTGTTAGGGTGAGGGATGTTGAATCTGAAACCCCTTCTCTAGAGTCGGTTCCGGTAGTCAATGAATTCCCAGAAGTTTTCCCCGATTACTTACCCGGTATTCCTCTCGAGCGGGAAATAGATTGTGGTATTGACCTTTTACCAGATATGCAACCTATTTCTATTCCTCATTTATAGCATGGCTCTGGTAGAGTTAAAAAAGCAACTAAAGGATTTTCTAGATAAGGGTTTCATCCGACCGAGTATCTCTCCATGGGGTGCTCCGGTGTTGTTTGTTAAAAAGAAGGATGGGTCTCTTAGAATGTACATTGACTATCGTCAATTGATTAAAGTGACCATCAAGAATAAGTATCCTCTTCTGAGAATTGATGACTTTTTTGACCAGCTTTAAGGGGCTAGTTATTTCTCTAAGATTAATTTTTGTTTGGGTTATCACCAATTGAGGGTGAGAGGGGATGATATTCCAAAAACGGCCTTTAGAACCCGGTATGGTCATTATGAGTTTGTGGTAATGTCATTTGGGTTGACTAATTCTCCGGTGGCATTTATGGACATGATGAATAGAGTGTTTAGGCAATACCTAGAGATGTTTCTGATTGTGTTTATCGATGATATCTTGATCTATTTAAGGAGTGAGAATGAACATGTGGACTATTTGAGAATTGAGTTGCAAGTTCTTAAGGACTAACAACTTTTTCCATAGTTTATAAAGTGTGAATTTTGGTTGAGGTCCGTAGCTTTCCTTGGTCATATTGTGTTAAGTGAGGGTATTAAGATAGATCCAAAGAAGACAGATGCGGTCAAAAGTTGGCCTAGACCTCTAACTCCTTCCGACATTAGAAGCTTTTTTGGTTTGGCCAGTTACTATAGGAGGTTTGTTGAGGGGTTTTCCTCCATTGCTTCTCCGTTGACAGTTTTGACTCAAAAGAAGGCTGAGTTTGTGTGGTCGGAAGCTTGTGAGAAAATTTTCCAAGGGTTGAAAGATAGACTTACTTCCGCTTTGGTGTTGACCTTACTGGAAGGTACGGAAGGTTTTGTGGTGTATTGTGATGCCTCCAGAGTTGGGTTGGGATGTGTGCTTATGCAAAATGGTAAGGTGATTGCCTATGCTTCAAGGCAACTTAAAGTCTATGAGAAGAATTACTCTACCCATGATCTTTAATTACCAGTGGTTGTATTTTCCTTAAAGATATGGAGACATTACTTGTATGGGGTCCATGTGGATGTTTTCATTGATTAGAAGAGTCTACAATATGTGTTTAGCCAAAAGGACTTGAATCTTCGTCAGAAAATGTGGTTAGAATTGTTGAAGGATAATGATATGAGTGTCCTTTATCACCCCAGCAAAGCTAATGTGGTAGCGGATTCTCTTAGTAGATTGTCTATGGGTAGTGTGGCTCAAGTAGAAGATAAAAACAAAGATTTGGTTTGTGATGATCATAGGTTGGCCCGACTAGGTGTTCAATTAGTGGATTCCGCCAAGGGTGGTGCCATGGTCCATAATGGTGCTGAATCATCCTCTGTGATGGATGTGAAGTCTAAGCAGATTCTTGAACCTATCTTGGTAGAGTTAAAAGAGGCGGTACTTAAAAAGACTGTTGAGGCTTTCTCCCAAGGGGGAGATGGGGTACTAAGGTATCAAGGTAGGTTATGTGTTCCAAATGTTAACGGCTTGAAAGAGCAAATTTTAGAAGAAGCCCATAGTTCTCGGTATTCTATTCACCCGGGAGACACCAAGATGTACTGTGACCTACGGGAAGTCTATTGGTGGAATGGAATGAAAAAGGACATCGCGGAATTGTGGAATAATGTCCTAATTATCAATAAGTTAAGGTTGAGCACCAAAGGTCAGGAGGCTTGTCACAAGATATTGTTATTCCTACTTGGAAGTGAGAAGATGTGAACATGGATTTATTGTAGGCTTGCCACTACTAGACAGCAACATGACTTGATATGGGTAATAATGGACCGGATGACTAAGTCCACTAATTTCATTCCCATCAAGGTGTCCTACTCGGCAGAAGAGTATGATAAGTTGTATGTGAGGTAAATAGTAAGGTTACATGGAATACCCTTGTCTATCATTTCGGATCGAGGTCCCCAATTTACTTCACAGTTTTTGAAGCCTTTCAAAAAGTGGCTAGGTGCCAAGGTGAAGCTTAGCACAGCTTTTCACTCTCAAATGAATGGTCAAGTGGAACGCACCATTCAGACTTTAGAGGACATGTTGAGGGCATATGTGGTAGATTTTAAGGGAAATTAGGATGACCATATGTCGTTCGTTGAGTTTGCTTATAATAACAGTTATCATTCGAGTATCGATATGGCTCCCTTTGAGGTTCTCTATGGTAGGAGATGTAGGTCTCCAATAGGATGGTTTGAAGTAGGAGAAGTTGCTCTCCTAGGCCCAGAATTGGTGCATGAGGCCATTGAGAAGATTCGGGCTATTAGATAGAGGTTAAGGATGGCCCAAAGTAGGCAAAAGTCTTATGCCGATGTGAGAAGAAGAGATCTCGAATTTGATGTCCATGATTGGGTTTGTTTGAAGATTTCACCCATGAAGGGTGTTATGAGGTTTGGAAAGAAGGGGAAACTTGGTCCTCAGTTTGTGGGTCTGTATGAGATTTTGAGGCATGTTGGCAAGGTTGCATATGAGTTAGATTTGCCAAATAAGTTGGCATTGGTGCATCCGGTGTTCCATGTCTCAATGTTGAAGAAATGCATTAGGGATCCATCATCCATAGTTCCCTTAGAGGGTTTAGAGATTAAGGAGAATCTTGCTTATGAAGAGGAACCGGTTGAGATTCTAGACCGGAAAGTCAAGAGGTTGAGAAACAAGGAAGTTGCCTCCGTGAAGGTATTCTGGAGAAATCACTTAGTTGAGGGTGCTACTTGGGAGGCCGAGGCCGATATGAAGTACCGATATCCTCATTTTTTCCTTCTACTCCTATTTAAGCTTGAGGTAAGTAGTTCCTCTTGGGTTTGTTGCTTAGGAGTCATCTGTGATTTACGTGTTCTTCCATGATCTCCTTATATTATGCATGTTCTTGAGAAATTCATGTTTAGTAAGAAAATGAGTTTTCATGATTTATGTTCCTCATTTTGTTGTACATTTAGTATGAGTTGCCTATTTGACTTCATGAGATGAATTGATGGACATGCTCTTTATATATATGTTTTCTTGGGTAAATTGCATCTTAGCTCCATGACATTGTGTTAAGCATGCTTTAGTTGGAGAAGGTAGTTCCTCCTATGAATATGAGAAATGTTGAGTTTTCATGCATAATGGGTTGTTAGATGTAGTTCCGACTTCCTTGTGATGCATTGTTTATAATTGAGTTGGAGTTGATGTTTTCTACTTTGAATTGTGCATTATTTTGATGTTTCATGCATTATGGGTTGCTAGTCTTGAGTCTTTATTTCCGTAAGGTATCTAGATCGTCATTCGAGGACTAATTTTCCCAAGGGGGAAATATTGTAACACCCCGGAAACTAGTAGGCTAAACTAGTACTTAACATGAGGGTTAGAGTCATAAATGTAACTCCAGTACTTAAAAATATAGGATTTCATGTTAGAACGTCAAGGTATGACCCCCAAGGACCAACCATGGGTCCTTCAGAAAGACTCTAGAAAACTGCTTGGGCAGTGGACCATGGAAGGGACCCACGCCTCGTGGGTCAACCCATATCTCGTAGGTCAACCCGCGCCTCGTGGGTCAACCCGCGCCTCATGGGTCAACCCGCGCCTCATGGGTCAACCCACACCTCGTGGGTAAACCCATGCCTCGTGGGTGAGGGGCCATAGGTCAGGGCCCTGAAAATAAAGTCTCTAAACCCCAACGCATGCTTCACCAGCACAGGCCGTGGGCCCATCCACGGTCCGTCAGTGAGGGTCTCGCGGGTGCGGAACAAATCTATAACCATGAACCACGCCCAACCAGGACGGACCATTGTTCCATACATGGTTCGTAGGTCAGGGGTCTGTTGTTCAGGCCTGGAACTGCTTTTTGGCAGTTAAGTTAGGAGCACTTTGGGGTTTTCCAGTTTTAATTAATAACTAAGTAAGGTCGTTTTAGGCTAAATTAGATCACCTTTATAAGGATTTTAATTCACTAAATTTAGTCAAATACCACATTATTTCTAAATACCAAAATTAGTCCCAAAACTTCATCCTCTCCAAAGAAAATTCTCTCTCTAGAACTTCAAGGAAGAAGAAGAAGAAAGTTGGAGCTAGGGTTCAAGGAGAAAGGTTTTATTCTCAAATTCATTGGATTTAATTTCAAAGGTATGGTAGCTTTTCATCCATGGATAAAATTCATCCATGGAGTCCCTTCAAAACCCCAATTTCAAAGATAGATATCCCCAAAAGTCATGGTTTAATTCTAAAGTCATGGTTCCTTTCAAAACCGATTCTAATGCTTGAATTGGTTTATGTTATGATTTAATTGATGATTTATTATGGTTTTTATGTTGAAATCCCCAAGAACCCATGAAATCCCTATATTTCCTAATTATGATCTTGTGATGTGGGTTTGTGGATGAAAGAAGGATATTATGAGATTATGCTTGTAGTAATTGAACTACTTGAATTATGTTAATATCCATGTCTAATGTAGTGAATTCTAGATGTGTTGATTCAATATGAGTTTTGAGCCTTTAAAGGTCAAATTATGATATTATGCATGAATTATGAAGTTTAGTATATTCTTTAAGAACACTTTGAGAGTAAAGTGAATATGATCATGATCTAGTTGTTGTGTTGTTGAAAGGTTATTCTCATATACACACGTATGCATGAATATGGTATGACGTGAAAGGTTTTCTCACATTATAGTGATTCTAAGGTTGAAAGGTTTTCTCACCTATTGAATCTATATGTAGACATAGACGGTGCAAGGTGATTCTCACGCATGATATAATGAGCCATGTTATGATTTATGTTGGATTGAGTGTCAAGACATTCTTCCATGAGTATGAACTTAAGTCAAGACATAATATGAACTTCATGAGAATTAATGCTTAGCACCGAATGGATATTTAATATGAGAGGGAAGCTTTTACGTTAGTTAAGTCCTTCTTCCCAATGAAAGCTTTTACACTAGTTGATTTCGACTTTCCAAATGGGTTCCTTCTACTCTAGTTGAGTCTGGATTCCCAAAGTATGTCTCATGAGATGGAAACCTTCTACCTTAGTTGAGTCAGAGTTTCTAGTAGCAATCTCCTTATCCCATAAACTATGTACCCTCATAGATATTTAGCTAGTGGATCCACCTAAGCTAAGAGTATGGTTCTGCCTTGGCAAGTAGGACAACCCCTTTTCGGTGTTAGGTAGACACCGAATTCCATGTTAAGCTCACATGGTCTATGTCGGTTAAGGCTACTTCTCACTATGACAACAATATGAACAAGAGTATGAATTATAAATTATGGTTACTTAAGAAGCTTTACTTAGCATGGGTGAGATTTATGGAGTCTTATTCATGCATTACACAATTAAGACATTCCCCGAAGGGGTCTTATACAAGCTTCATAGCATTCATTCATCGCATAGGTAATAGAAATAGTATGGAATTTAAAAAATTTATTCAAAAACCATACAATCTAAAGACATTCATTTATAAAGCAGCGGAATACTAAGTCTCACATGGCCATCTTAGACAAAACTTTAAACAAGATAGCGTCACGGCCCTTTACAATCGAAGTCTTAACAATAGTCTTAAAACCAAAAAGAACTAGAAACATTAAAAGTCCTTGTCCTCGATCTATAAGGACATACCCAAAATGTCTTGGAGAACTCTATTCCAAGCTTGACTAGGAAGGATCAAATTGAATGTCAATCCCTACACTTTATAAAAGTAAAGAAAATATGGGTTAGCACATAAAGTACTAAGTATGATAGCCATGCAAAAACATGCTTAAAACATACATATTTGTTTGAAAGTCATGATATATGCCATTTTAGTAAATCTTCATGAACATTGATAGAAGAGGCATAATATAAGTCACAACTAACATACAAGTCACATTTTCACATTTGAGCAAAATCACATATAAACCTTTACCTTTACCTTGAACCTCCACCTCAAGTACCCCTCAAGCTATACCTTGTGCAATGTATGGATAGCGTCCCATATCACCACCCACACTAAGGTACCACCTTAAGGTCACCAAAAGTGATCTTACCATTCATCCTTTGCACCTTTACACAATAAAGCATATAAGAGACATAAACATTACATAAGTCACATCATTACATTAAGACCAAACCTAAGACAACTCTAAGTCATACTTGTGCAATGTGCAGGTAGCATCCCATACTACTACTCACACTAAGTACTCCTTTGAAGTCACCATAGATAAGGCACATCCATATACAATAAACAACGACAAGGAAGTAACTCATAATACAATCCAAGTATAGAATGAATCTTTACGTTTTAACCATATAAGCATTTAAGTTCATTAACCTCATTTAAGACACATTCATTCATTCGTCATTAAGACTTAGAGAACTCACTATAGCCCTATTGAAGCCTACTCGTGCCATGTATGGATAGCATCCCATACTACTACCCACACTTCATAGAACTCCTCAAGAAACTATAATGCACATCTCACATGATGGGAATAAGTTTTTAACCGACATAGACCATGAGAGCTAAATCATGGAATCCGGTGTCATGAAACCCCACACCGTAAAGAGGTGGTCTTCTTGCCTAAGGAAAATCAATAGCCTAGCTTACGTGGATCCACTAGCTAGACCTATGTGGGTACATTGTTTATGGGATAGGAAGATGTTCATTGGAACCCTAGCCTAACATTGGGAGATTTTTCATCTTACCATATCCACTCGGTGCTTATCCTATATTCCCATAGATCATTTCATTCACATTACAATAGTGTACTAGGGAAGAATGTTGTTGGCCTATCGACTCAAGATACATCATTACACAATGAAGGAATGCTATAAGCCTATCGATCCATGGTACCTTCAAGGATAGCTCTAGAGTCCTCATGAAAGGAATGCCATAAGCTTATCGATTCATGGTTCCTCATTACAATCTTATACTCATGAAAGGAACACTACAAGAAAAAGCTTTATTTAAGACCAACATTTAGGGACGAGTTAATAATCCTGTCTCTAAAAGTATATGTATTGGGACGAGATTTTATTTCGGTCCTTAATTATGTATGTTTTTATGAAGGTACTAAATCTAGTCTCTACAGAAATTAATATGTGGTCCCTAATTATAATTTAAGGGTCAAATTAAAAAAAAAGTTCTTTTTTCACCAAAACTTAGAGCCAAAACATAAGTGTAATTAAAATTACAAAAATAAAATAAGACAAACAACGCTTTGTTTCTCAAAACATTATCGTGAATCAGAAAACCCTAGCAACATCTGCCTTGAAGCGATCTCAACATAGCTTGTAGTTCTCAGCGTTTCATCTGTATTTTCTCAAAACCGAGAAAGCACAGGTCTTCCTAGCAGCGATCTCAACTCAATCTCTATTTTCTACCTTACTCGAATTTCAGGTATGCGCACCTTCGCGATTTGATATTTTCCGTCTCTAAATTTGATTTGTTGTTTGTTTTGTGCGATTATAACTCTTCTTGTTTGATTTACACTTTTTCATTTAGACTAGAAGGTCGTTTTTTTAAGTATATTAAATTTTGTGGTGTTATCAGATCCAAAACATGAAGGGGATCAATCCTAAGAGAATAGAGTGTTTCTAACCGTTCTTGAACAGCGGAACTCACAGCTAAATGACCTAAAATAGTGTTTGAGAGACGATAGAGAGAGTTGTATTAAACTTGAGAAATCCATTATGAATTACAAGTGAAGTATTGTTCACATTTTTAGACTAGCAGTGAAAGAAAGTAGTTGCAGTTGTTCAACTGATCCATGTGTGTAGTCAAGTGCCACTAGTTCCTAATAGATTTCTATCTAACTTAAGAAAATTAGGAATTGCAATTGCACTACCATAAAGTTATCTAATATAAATCGATCATATAGTGTATTTGTGTATGTCTAAAGAATCAATTATATTTTACAATCTAATTAACTCGAACTGATGCAAATTACCTCCTATGGTGTTGCACATAAAAAATAGAAACAATGATAGTTCCATTTGGGTTTGAAACTTGGAAAACTCGAGATCTTTCAAGAAGATAAGTTCTAATAGTAGCAACATCTATTCTTCAATTATTGTCAAACTGAATCTATGTTTTCTATCTACTATAATCTTAGGTATGCCTCATCTTTAGCGAGTTGATTTTTATTTTATTCTCTGATTTGGTGTGTTGTTTGTTTTCTTTGAGTTACTCTTCTTGTTCGAGTTACTCGTCTTGTTCAGGTTACTCTTCTTCTCTTAGATAAGCTGCTTGTGTATTTTAAAATAGATTTAAGTTTTTAGTGTGATACGATCCCAAAAATGAAAGGGACCAATCGTAGGAGAAATTAGTATTACTAAATAGTAAGAGAACAGTAAACTCTTCTTGAACAGAGCACTCGCAACTCAATGAGCCTAAAATAATGTTCTGATAGAAGATAGCGAGTTGTATTAAACTTGAGAAATCCATATTTAATAACAAGTGAACTATTGTTCAACTTTTAAGGCTAACAGAGAAGGTGGGAAAAGTAGTTGAAGTTGTTAAATCTGATCCACGCGCGTAGTAACGTGCCACTAATTCCTACCAGATTTATAGCTAACTAGAATAAATTAGCAATTTCAATCACTCCATTGAATAGTTATCTAATATAAATAGATCGTATCAGTGTATTGTGTATGTCTAAGCAATCAATTATATTTTACAATCTAATTAACTCGAACTGATGCAAATTACCTCCTACGGTGTTGCTCATAAAAGGTAGAAACAATGATAGTTCTATTTTTGTTTGAAATTTGGGAAACTTGAGATCTTTCAAGAAGATAAGTTCTAATAGTAGCACCATATATTCTTCCATTCTTGTCAAAATGAATCGATGTTTTCTGTTTACTATAATCTTAGGTATGCCTCCTTTTTCGCGAGTTGATTCTTATTTTCTTCTCTTATTCGGTGAATTGTTTGTTTTCTTCAAGTTACTGTTCTTGTTCGAGTTATTCTTCTAGTTCAGTTTACTCTTCTTCTCTTAGATAAGCTGCTCGTGTATTTTAAAATAGATTTAAATTTGTAGTGTGATAAGATCCCAAAAATGAAAGGGATCAATCGTAGGAGAACATAGTGTTCCTAAATAGTAAGCGAACAGTGAACTTTTCTTGAACAGAGGTACTGGCAGCTCAATGAGCTAAAATAATGTTCTAATAGAAGATAGAGCGAGTTGTATTAAACTTGTGAAATCCATCTTGAATAACTAGTGAACTATTGTTCAACTTTTAAGGCTAACAGAGAAGGCGGGAAAAGTGGTTGAAGTTGTTAAAACTGATCCACGTGCGTAGTAACGTGCCACTAATTCCTAACAGATTTATATCTAACCAGAATAAATTAGGAATTTCAATCACACCATTGAATAGTTATCTAATATAAAAGATCATATCACTGTATTGTGAGTATCTAAAATTGTAGTGAAGATTTTCAACCCTCATGTTTTTCAATATGTTCTGTAACATGGCATCTTAATCTAATGAGTAAATCATATTTTTACAATCAAATTAACTCGAACTAATGAAAGATATAAAAAAAGCAATTGAACTGATACAAATTACCTCCCATGGTACTGCACATAGAAAGTAGAAACAGTGATTGTTCCATTTGGATTTTTAACTTGGGAAACTCAAGATTTTTCAATAAGATACATTCTAATATATAGTTGCACCATATATTCCTCCATTCTTGTCTAACTGAATCTCCACAAATTAACCAAAACAACTTTAAATAATAGATTTTAAGTAGCTTTCAGAAGGAAAATGAACAACTATGTCAACTTATTTTCAAGATGGAGTTATATATTAAATCAGTCATCTTTGATCAGGCAGAGCTCTCATATTTGCTTCTTGATTGCTGTTACTGCAGAAGGATTGTTTGCTGAGTCTACAGGCAATCAGGTTTTGTTGGATCCTCAAACCTTCTGAGTATTCTTGTATAATACACTTATTCCCTTTAACATGTTATTTCTTATTCCCTTACATATCAACTTGAGAATTATACATTCATTAAGTGTGATCAATAATCTTTTGTGTCATTTGGCTGAAGGATATATTGCCTGACTATCACTATATGTTATATCTTCAGTTTTCATACTTATGCCCTTGAGTTGTGTAGAAAATGTCTATATGTTTCATTTGAAATAAGATGATTGTGAACTTTTCTATTTACTGGCGCTAAATCTTGAGAATACTATGACTAACACTTGAGGCAGAAGATGTACTTGTGACACTTCTCTCTGAATAATGTGAATGGAATAATCTTGTTGTTTTTCATATATTATTCTGCCGTTTATAATTGTACGTTAGTATTCATTCTGGGGAGACTTATCAAAACAAGAACTTGAATACTAAGGGGTTGTTTGGTATAAGGGATAAGGGATTACATGCATTTGGTTAGGGGTATTAGTTAGTCTCGAAATTATTTATCCCACCATTTATAGTGCTATGATGGGATAAGTTACATTATACGGTGGTGATTTGTAGGCTATTTCGACCGTTCGAAAGATTTTTTTTAATCAGTATTATGTGTTCTAATGGTTTATTTTTTTTCTTCCTAGATAGTTTAGTTGATATCTTATAGATGTAGTTTTGAACTTATATTGTCAAACAACTTTCCTCGTTTTCAACTGTGACTTGGAGTTGGTCATCTTGTTTATTGTTCATGAAGATGGCAACTGTGCCATGCACTGCTAAGGGACATGGTTGGCTAAGGCCTGCAATTGGAGTCGTCGAGCTCTCCCAGTGCATAATTCAGGTCTTTGATTTAGTGTTGTTTAAGCAATAATTTTGTGATCGTGTCAAATGACTTATTTACTACTACTAAAGTGACTGTAAGCATAGTTTTATCATTCAACTGCTAAAATTTAGGTTGATTTAGTAGAAAGGGAGTATTTAGCAAAGTCTTTACATCTATGAGGAGGTACTTTAATTATGTTTTGATTTAAAGGGAGGTAACCTACTATCTCTACCATACACATGGGAGCAAATTAGATTTTCTTTGTTGGCTAGACCTGGAAACTGGGACTGGTTGGCCCAGGAGACTGACCTAACATGCACAGAAAATGGGGACCAAAACTGTCCCAGGCAGGCTGGGCTGGTCCTGATTGTCGCCCAAAATCAGTGCAGACCGAGCTAGCCTAGCTATTGGAATGGACCAGGACCGGGTGGGCTTGTAATAAAAAGTAACTTACATTTTGATAATATTTGAGGTTTCAATTTGAAGAATTCTTTGAATAATCATCAACTTCTCTGTAATCTTCTGCCATTAATTCTAGGTGGCAAATGGGCGGTTGGGCTGAATCTGGGCAGGTCAAGTCGTCAAGATGGTAATCTCATTTTCTTTTAATCAAAGACAATATCCAGCTTTGTTTTTACCCTATAGTTGTTAATTAGCCTTGGAATGAGCATACTGCAAAGCATATCTGTCATGTGCTTGAACAATGGAAAAGCTCATCCTGCAGTTCTCTAAGAAATATAGCAGGGTTGTAGGTTCTGTTTAACATTTTCTTTTCCTTTGATTAAGTGACTAGTTTAGCATTTTTGTAAACCAACTAATTTTTTTTGAATTTCTCATAAATCATAATTAGATCATCCTGTTTGACTCTTTTAACTTGTAATCATTTATCAATGCACTTGACTCTTTTAACCTGTAGTCACTTCTTTTTCCTTCTTCTCGTCAATTTATTATCTTCTATCAATTTGCTGATGAGTTGTTGTCTGAGCACCTTCTGGCTTTCTCCAGGTGCTGTAAGGAAGGGATGAGAACAAGAACTTACATACTTAATCATGTCTTCTAGTCAAGGAACGGGAGCTATACACAAGAACTCCATGGTTCTTAAGCTACACTATATGAAAGTTTAGACTCCATTTTCTCCATTTACCAATCAACTTAAGAAATACATCCAAGAAGTTGGAACAAGTAAGTTTTTTCAAAACTATTGAGATTTTAATTGCATAGATAGCAAAGACTATTCAACTTTTGTCTTTCAGATTCAATTTTGTAGCTTTGTGCCTAATAGAATGGATGGTTTTGGTGGGGGGGGGGGGTCATGTATCAATTTCATTTCCTTTCAATGAACAATATATGCAAGAAGCAATAGAAATACAGAATACTGAGGTAAGTTGAAAATGTTTCATCATATTAGTTTAAAAACTCCCTACAATGTGATATCTCATTATTGATGATCGTAATATTCCACTGATAGTCCACGACTGTTTGACCAATCATGGTTCTTTCCAGAAGGAATAATTAAACCAAAAACTGACTCAATTCCTTGTTATACGTAATGGTTCTCTTTAGCATTGATGTTTTAGGATATAAAAGTCATTGTGAATGCAATCGATAGTTCTCTAGGATTTAATGCAATCACTGTGAATGCAATTTGTAGACCTTTTAGTCTTGTGATACACTATTGAATGTAATCTGTTTTTGTCTCCCAACCTTCTACATCAAGACATAAAAACATGAAAACTATTGACGATTTAGACTTGTGATACACTACTAAATGGGCAGTTGAAGTTCTAGTAGGAAACTCTACAACTATGAGGAAACCATAACAAATTTCAATCATGAACAAATTTGGATCAGATTTGAAATTTAATAGGACATTTTAGACTTGAAGTTCTGATAGAAAACACTCGAAGTCTTTTTTCAGTACTTTTATAATCTAAGAGCATCCAGTGAGTTGAATACCTTCTAGGAATATTATCCAACAGCAGACATCTATATGCTGCTAGCCTGCTACTAGTTCCTTTCGAAATTGCCTCTATTGTCTTCTCTTGATACAACGCATACTGTCCTCTACATATTTGGGTGGAATTTGAATTCCAGATGATCTACCCATTTCTCCTTGGACCTCAACTATCCATATGCACTCTATATAAAGAGATGTTGTTGAGTCTCTATGATATCCATAGCACACATTCTTGATGGGGAATTTCTCCATTTGTACTATCTCTTGTCCTCAAATTTTTGTGTTTTGATATAGATTTGAATTCTTGCTTAATGCATATCAAAGCTTTCCTAATTAATTTTCTTATATTCATGCAGCTTGTTTATGTTTCTAGATAACCCTCGCAGAATTTTAGAGTTTTTTTGGGATGAGAAGTTTAACTAATTTTAGTATACAGTTTACATATTACTCCAAATATATACCAATAGTTACTTATGGTCTTCTCAAAAATTTTGTACTTGCAGATTTTGAAGATTGAAGTTACAAGTCAAGATACAAGTTTAGAAGATGGAAAATATCATTATTATTTTGCTATGGAAGTTATACAAAACATGATATCATGGTCTAGCTTGAGATGTTGATTAGCTAAGCTTTTTTGTTCAGAAAATATTGAAACTAACATCATGGGATGTTAACCAATTTTTATATTTATATCAGCCTTTTGTTTAGAGATTTTTTGTAGCAATCTTATGTTTATTGGTAAAATATTTAATTTTTTTATACGAAGCTTAAGAAACATTGGTGATCAATAAGAGACCAAAAATATTGCTCGTCCCTAAAGGTTAATCTAAGATGAGATAGCTACTAGTCGCAAAAAAGTGATCCCCGACAAGATAGTTTCTCATCGCTAAAGAGATTTAACAACCAGAAACTACATATTTTTTAAAGAAGAAAATCAACTATTTGGGACGAGATACATGGTCTCTAAAAAGGAGTTTTGCGACCAGCTTTTACTTCCGTCTCTAAAAACATTTAAGGACCAGCTAAAGGAGTCCGTCGCAATTGACCTTTAGCGAAGAGACCTATTAGGACGGGTGGCGACCAGCCTTTTCCCGTAGCAATAGACTATTTGGGACCAGATTTCGACTTTATGGGACCATATTTCCCTTCCTTAGAGGGTGTTTTTCTTGTAGTGCACGCACCTATGACTATGCAAACATCCTCACACACACATGGCACCTTGTTGCACGGTCAAATCATCAATATGTCTGGTTCATTTTATAGCTTAATTCATGTTGTCTAATCAATTACTATCATGTCATAAAAAGATCCTACATATTCAACTTATTAATTACACAAACATATGTCATAGAAAAATCCGACATATTCAGCTTATCAATTACACAAAACACATATCAAAATTTTGGAGGGGTTTCCATTTTCATGATCTTTTGACATCATGCTTTTCAATCTAGCTACTTCTACACTTATACTGACCTAAACATGTCGGCTCAACAGAAATTAAATAGTTCCTTGGGGAAAAAAAAACAGACAAGTAAACCCCAAGGAAGGATTGTGCATTGGGTTGTTCAGACTTCAACCTCTCACTCACAATCCATTCACCCCACCCCCACATGAAAAGCAGAACAATTCCCTCAATGCACATAATAAAGTAAAACAAAGGGTTAGACAAATATGTGGTGCGTAAGCACCGAAGATCAATCAAGGGTTGATGGATCCGGTTGCTCTGAACCCGCAAGATCAACATATGTGACACCCTCAGTGATGCCCTCAACTATAACTGAAAGAGCACCATCAGTAGCTCCCCTCGAACCAGTTGCTCCAACATCCAACTCCCTCTCTCTTAGATGGCGCATCTCCTCATTAAGTCGTGAGTATCATTGTGCCGCCTCAATCTGCTTCTTTTTAGCTTTCCGCTCTTCATGTGTGTTAGTAGTACGCTCTGATGCCCGTGTGGGATTTCCAGCTACACGAAGAGGGTCAAGGGTAGGCTCATCCTCACTGAATAGTGCATTTAGCACCACATCTCCACCATCATCCTAGGGGGGTGGGGGGGCTCTGGTATAATAGGGTCAATAAAAGCCAAAGCATCAATATCAGCTCGAAACTTGGTCAACTCCGTTTGTAAGGCAACTAGATCAACAGTAAGCCCTGTCTGATGTCTCTCCAGCATCCGTAGCTCAAAATCATTTATCCTCTGATGCACTATCTATATCTTCACCTCCACATCATGTTCTACCCTCTTCTCAGATTCTTTAACAATCTTCTTCATCCAAGGCCGATTGTGTTGCATAAGTGTTTCCATTTGAGTATCCAACTTTTGGACTCTGGCTAGTGGCATCAAAGCATGGCCTATCGAAGTAGGATCATGTGGTGCGCTCCCATCCAGGCCGGATGAAAAAGAACGTGGGGGTGCCATATCGGGCTCCATAGGTGGAGTTGGAATATTGCCCTTTTTAGACTACTCGGAGGCTAGGTCCTCACCCGTAGAGGGCAAGTCAAACTGTAAACCCCTGCATGGAGCTGCGAGGTTCACCTCATCCAAGATTAACCCTACATCGACTTTCTTAGTCACCTCAATCAACCGATCACAACCCCAAATCAGAATAGTAGCCTCTCTACTTAGGCAAAAGATTAGGCACGAAAATGAAAGTGTGGCATTCTTCTGAAAATCCCTCTCATGCAACTCGGCTATCAGAATTTGTGAAAAATCTATCTCGTGCCCTACCGTCAAACACACAATCATCACTGCTTTATTCTATGTTGCTATGTTGTCTGCTTTCGTGGGAGACAATCTAGCCCAGACAGTGAACCACCAGAATTCGGCTACAAAATTCATAGTTGCCTTTTTTATAGACAACGACAAATCTCAGACCCACTCCATATTCACACCATCATCAGTCATATACCCTGCTACCTAGCACAGTAAGGTCTCTCTCTGCTCAGTATCTCTCATGGCGACTCTACGCTGCACCACCCCCATCCGGTAGTCAAACTCAGCTATATTGATTAGTTGAGCATGTGAAAGGCTGTAAATAAAATGGCATATCATGGCCTTACATAGGCTGACGGGGATACCTCGCACCAGAGTAGTCAATTGGGGAGGCTAGTTCAATGCCTTAGCCCGTGGAGAAAGACTGTTTTTCACAGTAGCTACATAGTAAGCATAGAACTCCCTAACTATCTCTGAACTATACTTTCCTGGAGTCTCTACCATCTACTCACACTAGTGCTGCTTAAATAGCTCATGTATCACCGACACTGTGTGAATACTTCTCATGAGAACTTAGTTCTCCTCAATAATGGTCTAGGCTAGCCTTTGTTGGTCATTCATATGTAGACCATCTATGAATATCTAGAACATCCTCCGAATGCACCATCTATTCATCTCACTAGAAAGATGTATCGACTCAACTCTTGCGTTAGGTTGACCTTGTACTTCTCCAGTCTCAGTAGTGTCAGAAGTTGATGCAGCAACTGAGTTTGAGCCAGATCTAGATTAGGACTCCCTACTGTCTTCTCTAGCACTCAGTGCCCCCTCCTCACACTGGGGGGCACCACCATGTCCAGGGGACTTCTCCCCCTACAATACCGAAACTATCTCAAGTTGTCTAGATTGTTGCCACGTAGTCCGAGGTGCTGAAGGAGAGCTCTAAGTGTTTCCGGCATTAAACTCAGACTTGCTTGATTTTGTCTCTTCATCAACAAGTTGACGACGGGCCTCAAGTGCAACAGACTTAAACTTCGACTTGCGTTGGTATGCATTTGCTCTCTTTGGTGCCATCGTACTTGTGGAAAACTTGTGAGTATGCATTTTCTCTATTTGGTCTCTTTGGTGCCCGACTACTACTTTGATCAGTTGAAATATCCCGAGTTACACTCTTAGCTGCTAATATTAGTCTTATTACTCTATATTTGTTGTAGATGAAGATTATCACATTAAAGAATATGTTGGTCCTTCATAAGCTATAGAAATTGGGAATTGAGGTATGCAAGGCTATTTGACTACATATTTTATGGCATGAGGTCCTATATTCTTTCTACCAACCAAGTGAGATCTGTAAGTGATACTTATGGTAAAAGATATAATATGAGGGTGTACAATCTCAAATGTAGCTAATGATCTTTCTCATACTGTCCATGGTTTCAAAATGTGTCAAACTACTTCTATACGTGTTCATTATCTAATATTTGTGTGTTTACACTTCCAAGTATCATTATAACAACGGTACTCTAAACAGTAAATTTTATCAGTTATCCACCAAGTGAAATGAGGTTCATTGAGTCAATAAGATCCTGCATTATACATATTACAAGTATTTGTATGGCCGACACATTATGTCCATTATTCATTATATATGTCCTTATGTGGAATGTACAACCCTTATTTGTGATCTGTCTTATGCTTCATTAGTTCACATGTTTATGAACCCTTTCATTTGATATCATAACTAAGTGTTTAGCTATTGTATCATCTTGCATACTCCTCGCCTCTCCATTTGAGGAGTTATAGTTTCTATTTGAAATGCATGTATGCCTCCATTTAAGATGTCCAAATGTGTCTTAAATGAACCATGTGCTAGTAGAATCACTTTCTCACTTGTTATACCACTTAATGACTCATTTTCTACATTTCCTCATGTTGTCACTTGTCGCATGGCTTCATAGATCATTTCTGAATATGTTTTAGCCAATAAGATTCATTATGTCATGTAAATTCTAAAGTATTACTACATTGATGGTACATTTTTTTCTTATGTCATTGTTGTTGTCTCAAGTCTCTTATTTACATGTCTCCATCAGTGGTCTATAGTCCCAAAGCTCAAAAGAGTTATGAAAAATCTCAAAGATTTAAGAAAAGACAGAAAGTAAATCTGTATAATTATGGGTGGCAGCCCAAGGACTGAGAGCCTAGCATGGGTCGATCCTGAAAGCAAAGTTGTATACTTATGGGTGGTAGCTTAAGGGTTAAAATACCTAGCATGGACCAATCCCAATTGATGTATTCACGGGTGGCAGCTCAAGGGTTATA